>JAPKLX010000074.1:1323338-1521739 GCA_026898415.1 Leonotis leonurus
CATCAGCATTTTATAAATTCATGCATACAACAAAATAATTTAATGAACTATGGTTTTTTGTATAAATTTTGCATTACAAAGTCTATCATAATGCATTATATTAATAATTTAATGCATCAATATATTTTGAATGGATGCGTACAAGAAAAAAAAAAGATTTTGATGCATTAGTTTAAGAAAAACAAGTATTTAATTTATTCTATAAAAATAATAAAGTTCACACAAAATTAAATACAAAAATTCAAATAGGAGATAATGTTATTAGAAAAAAAAAACTTATATTAGGAAAAAAAAACTTATATTAGATTTTGCATAGCAAAATCTAAGAAAATGCATAATATCAATAAATTAATGCATCAATCATGAATCGAACATGCTCCAAAATAAATTAATGCATCAATCATGAATCGAAAATGCATAATATCAATAAATTAATGCATCAATCAAGAAAATGCATATTATTTTTGTACAAATATTTCTTAACAAAGTTCAACAAAATGCATTATATTAATGAATTAATGCATAAAAATATTATAAATTCATGCATGCATGCATACAAGAAAAAGGTAGATTTTCATGCATTATTTTAACAAAACCATGTATTTGATCTATAAAAATAATAAATTACACAAAATAAAGTACAAAAATTCAAGTTGGGGAATTTTAAATAAACCGCGCATTAATTATCGATTCTCCTTTGGAAAAGATAAAAAAAGATAAATAAACGATTAATTAAATAAAATTGTAATAAATGCATTACATGTAAAAAAGTAATGCTTTATATTATTAAAATATTATACACTTGGCGTAGTAAAATATCCAAAAAAATAATAAAATATAAACAAGATAATGGGTGCGGTTTCTTCTATATTTAATGTGATACAATTGATAAGACCAAATCATATATTATTATTATTCAATAAATAATTGTTGACATTCCATAAATTATCAAAAATCGGTTACAACTCATAGCACAATTACTTAATTATCCTTTAAATTAGTTTTAACTCATTTTCAGCTAAAAATAGCATCAATTAATTAGATTGCATCTTAACCGTGTAATGTAAAAAAATTAACAGCATTGATTCATTCTTATTTCTCATATAAAATTACATTCTCATTTAATCCATTCCCTATATATATATTAAAGCGATTCCTACAAAATAATAGTCTAAGTTATTTTCTCAATAGCCGGAAACTTATGGAAATGGAATAATAGTCTAAGTTATTCAAGTTTCAACTCGAAAAATCTCGTTCAGACCTCGGCTTGATAGTAAACAAATCGAACTCGAATCCTATTTCAAATTCGAGTCAAATGATGTTCGACTCGTTGAGTTAACGAACATATTGCTCAAGCCTATTTGTGAACCTTAAATCAAGCCGGAAAATAAGCCTGGATGCATACAATAATACAAAAAATGAATAATTGAGCCTTTAATGAGCTCTAGCTCGTAAACAATTAATATAAATATCAAATGAGTTAGGTAACGCATGAGCTGAGCTTGAACAAGATCAAACTCGATAATTAGATGGCAAGCCGAGCTCAAAATACAGGTCGAATGCTCGAGGCGAACTCGAACACCCAAAAACTAATACAAGTTGAGCTAGCTCGTGCCAACTAGTATTCGGCTCGTTTTGACTCCCAAGTGTACAGGCAAAATAACGTGTTTGGAAGATTTTGCGAATAAACTTTCTACAAAATCAAGTATCACTATTGTTTCTTGAGAGTTGAGACACCAAAAACCATAACAATGCTTTCCACTATTAGCCACTAATATTCCACTATCTTCACATTATCACCAACACTACTACTATCTCCAATATTTATGCGAGTGGAAAGACTTTGCTATGATAAAGAAGACGTTGACTTTGTCAACTCGTGGAGAGACTTTGTGCTAATATTTCTTTATATAAAGCCATGCAAAACTAATCTAGTCTCAACAAATAAAAGCATGGCAAAACCTTCCATCTATACCCCTTTCATTACCCTATTCTTCTATTTCTTCATCCTCTTCTCCACCACCATTCCTTCTTCACAATGCAACAACCAAACTGATTTCGAGGCTCTACTAGCCTTCAAGAAATCCATACACAACGATCCACTAGGCACTTTGAGCTCATGGAACGAAACAACGCATTTATGTCGATGGAATGGCGTCTCATGCAGCAAAAGGCATACGGACCGAGTTGTCTCTCTTTCTCTGCAGGCTCAAGGCCTCGTGGGATCGCTTTCACCTCATATAGGTAACCTTTCTTTCCTTAAAGTTATTGTTTTGCAAAACAACACCTTCCATGGCACAATTCCTCAGGAGATTGGTCGACTCAAAAGGCTTCAAGTGATCGAGTTTAGTAACAACTCCTTTGGAGGAGGGATTCCAACAAACCTATCACAATGCATAAATCTTTATTACCTTAATTTGATCGATAACAAGCTCACCGGAGGCATAGTTCCCGAGATAAGTTCTCTTGTTAACCTCCATCACTTAGGCTTGTCAAGGAACATGTTAATGGGGACTATCCCACCATCCCTAGGAAACCTCACAAGTCTAATCCAACTCTCTTTGTATGAGTGTGGCTTACAAGGAGAGATTCCCGAGTTGCTCGGTCATCTCATAAGAACACGGTTCCTAAATTTGTACGACAACAGCCTCACCGGTCCAATTCCATTCAGCCTTAACAATCTTTCAAGTATCGAGATTCTTGATTTGGGCCCAAACCGACTCCACGGAACCATACCTTCGTTTACCTTTCCTGGGCTGAGGTTTCTTTCTTTAGGCTCCAATCGTTTCACCGGACCATTCCCGGCTTCGCTGTCAAACTCTACCTCAATGGAATGGCTGCAAATAAACTCCAACAATCTCACCGGAGAGATGATAGATTTAGCAAGGCTTTCATCTCTTCAAATACTTCAAATTTCGTATAACCAATTGAAGGGAGATATTCATACTTTTATATCATCCCTTACAAACTCGACTCGTCTTAGAAGGCTGTCCTTGTCCAATAACCACTTCACCGGCTCGTTACCAGATTCCATTGGCAATCTTTCCAGACACTTAGTCCGATTTGTAATAAGTGAGAATGAATTAAGTGGAAGAATCCCATCTAGCATAGGAAACCTTGTCAGTCTCACTCTCTTAGTAGCTATCAACGATAATCTCCAAGGTCCAATTCCTACTTCCATTGGCAAACTTCATAACCTGCAAAGCCTTTACCTCGGACAAAACAAGCTCACGAATGAGATTCCATTAACACTTGGCAACTTGACTTTGTTGAACTCTCTAAACTTGTGGAGAAACAATCTCTTTGGGAGTATCCCTCAAAGTATAGGAAACTGTACCAACTTGTTAGTCTTATCTCTTTCAGAGAACAATCTCACCGGTTCAATACCCCCGGAAATTATGCGGCTTTCCTCCATTTCCATCGGGCTCGACCTCTCCCACAACTTGTTGACAGGTACTATTCCATCAGAAGCTGGTGCTTTGAAAAATCTAGGTGACTTGGACTTGTCCAACAATAGATTATCCGGAATCATTCCAACTTCACTCAGCAGTTGCGTGATGCTCGAGTGGCTTATCCTTGGTAGCAACTCTTTTCGAGGAGAGATACCTTCGGGCTTGAGTGCATTGAGGGGTTTACAATACTTAGATCTTTCGGGAAATAACTTTTCTGGAACGATTCCAAGATTTCTGGCCAATTTTCAAGTGATACTATATCTCAACCTTTCTTTCAATGCGTTCCAAGGTGAGGTCCCTACTGTGGGAGTTTTTGCAAATGCAAGTGCAGTCTCACTCCAAGGAAACCAGGAATTGTGTGGAGGTATTGCAATCCTAAACCTTCCTTCTTGCTCATTGCCGAATTCCAGCAAGAAAGGTTTAGGTAAAATCTTGATCCCAACTGTTGCTGCTACTGCTGCTGCCATGGCTCTCGCGCTTCTAGCATGCTCATGTGTGATCATACACAGAAGACGAACTCTGCAAAAAGTTACAACTCCGGCCGTATTTGAGGGGCCGGAGTTCTTGAGGCTATCTTATGCAGATCTTGTAACTGCCACTGGTGGATTCTTGGAGTCGAATCTACTAGGGGCGGGGAGATTTGGATCTGTGTACAGAGGAACTATTATCAATGATGATGGTAATGAGGAGAGTGTTGTGGCAGTGAAAGTGCTTAATCTCAACATCAGAGGAGCTTATAAAAGCTTGGCATCGGAATGCAATGCAGTGAGAGGCATCCGACATCGAAATCTTCTGAAGATCATGAGCGTTTGCGACAGCATTGATAATCAAGGGAATGATTTCAAGGCATTGGTGTATGAGTTTATGGTCAATGGAAGCCTCGAGAATTGGCTGCATCAGAGTTTTGTAGAACGAGGCACGATATTTCTTAGTGCTATTCAGAGACTTAATATTGCTCTTGATATTGCATCTGCGGTTGAGTACTTGCATTGTGGTACTCACTCCACAGTTATTCATGGAGATTTGAAGCCGAGCAACATCCTTTTGGATCAAGATATGGTTGTCCATGTCGGTGATTTTGGATTAGCCAAAATTATTACAAGCATTTCTCAGAACTTGACATCATCAGAGGGAAGCAGTTCAATCGCAATCAAGGGTACCATAGGCTACATACCTCCAGGTTTAGTTCTAAGACATTCAAACTTCAATTTGTAGTTATTCTATTTGTAAAATATAAATATGCCTATATATGTATTTGTCTGTGCATAGAATATGGGATGAACAGCGTCGTAACAACAGAAGGGGATGCATACAGTTACGGGATTCTTTTACTCGAGATGTTCACAAACAAAAGACCCACCAATGATGATGAATTTGAAGGTTACGTAAATCTTCAAGATTTCGTTAGCAGTGCCTTACCAAACCGCGTGATGGAAGTAGTGGATCCGCTTCTACATCAAAAAATTAGTGAAGGCGACAAGTATTGGGATTCCATTGTTTCGATTCTGAGGATTGGAGTGACATGCTCAAAGGAACTTTCTAGAGATCGTATGTCGATGCCACAAGTTGTTATTGAACTTAAAAAAATAAGAGATGTTTTCTTGTAAATACACATGGTTTCATATATATATATATATATAGTTAAATCATGAACTATAATATGTCACGTGTTATCACACGATTAATGTAATAAGAAATGTTACACCATTATACAATAGGTTTCTATTGCTCATTTGGTCAATGGGTAAAACCATTATACAATAGGTTTCTATTGCTCATTTGGTCAATGGGTAAAATTATTTGTAGCTTGGACAAATATGTTTTCTATTGCTCGTTTGGTCAATGAGTAAAATTATTTACTTTCATAAAATATAAATAAAAAATATTCATTTCAAAATTAAATATACTTAATGGGTCTACGAAAAGTTTATTTTTATTATATGTTTGGATTGTCCATAAAAAATGTACTATTTCATATGTTTTTTAGACATAATCCCTCAAACACTCAATATTTTAAATTTGACATATCTTATATTTTGTGAGATTCATTCTCCATTAAAAACTCGTGCCGATCCCCACGACCCATTTTTTGTACACTAATGAGGAGTAAAAGGTAGTCACATTTACATGAGTCTAAGGTGTCGTTTACTTTGAATGATAAGATAGATTGATAAAATGTAGGATTGAGTATGTGAAAGATAAGATTATTAAATTAGTTCAAAACCAAGTAATTCATCATTTATCCATCAAAGTAAACATAAAACTAACTTGAATTAATTTTATCAATATTTCTTATCATGCAAAGTAAAAATCTCCTAAGAGAATTTATTGTGCACGAACGATTTTATCATGTACTCATCTAATAGTGGATAGATATTTTATTTTATTTTATAAATTAAATACATTTTACCTTATATTTTTATATGAATATTTTCGTTCTTTTTATCAAAGTCAATATTTTAAACTTTTACCTCAAATTCAAATACTTTCTTTGTCACACTTTTTTTTGGCCATAATAGTCAATAAAATTATCACAATTTTTGTCAATGGGATAGAGGTAGTATAAAAGATAGATTTCTTTATATAGCATGTAAAATTGACATAATTAAGTGCACTAGTCTTTTTTACCTTTGAAACTCGACAATGCTTAATACTAGTAAAAAGCTATTCATTGTTGCTTAGCTTTTTCTAGAACTAAATACATCTTTAGAAATATTAAATATTAGTTGTATTTTTTTTTCGAAATGAAATTTAGTATCTCACATTTTGTATCACACACTCATAAGTAAATTTTAATTTATTTTTAAAATTTTAAATTTTAATTTTATATATTTTAGTTGAATTTTATACGTATAGAGTAGTACTAGAGTTCATTTCACCAAAATAAAGTATATAATTATTTTTCAACATTTAATGTCATTTTTAATTGATTTTTAAGATTTATAAATTCAAAAAAAAATTATTTTTTAATAATTATTAATTATGATTCATTATATTACAACAATTTTTAATTTTTAAAACATATTATTTAAAATAATAAATTTGATTATTGAACATGAAATGTTGGATACAAAATTGAGACACTCCTTTTTTTTTTTAATCATGTCCCTTTTTTAAACGTATGACTCTATTATTTCTTGTTTTAGGCATTTCGTTTTGATATTATCAATTCTATTTATGTATATTGGATGTGTGCTCTATATATTTACGTATTGAATGATTGTGCAACTATATAGAGATACTAAATTGCTACAACTGAAAGTTATATTTCAACTAATGTTATTTCGTGTGATTTTATTCATGTGGTTGAAAAGAAATTAATATTTGAACTTGTTACTTCGTGCTGAAAATCAATCTAATTTTCAACAATCCAAATTCAAGAAAGCTCAGAGAGATTAAGAGAGATAATGGAAACTCGGCTGCTAGACGATGTCGTCGGGGGCTTCGTCGATTATAAAGGCTTCCCCGCCGTCCGATCAAAATCGGGATTGTGGAAATCAGCTTCTTTCATCATAGGTATGATCGTTCATCTCATTTATATATTTTTCATTGTGAGAGTTGGAATGGACACGGGAAATCTCATTATCGGACTATTGTTCGAATTTCAATTGTCGTTCAAAGGCAAATTTGAGGTATAGAGAAAAAAAATCGATACTCTTTTTGATTTCATCAAGTATTCATATTCGGTGTTTCACTTTTATGTATCGCATTTTGTTTAGTAGTTTTTTCTTTCTATTTTGAGTTATTTGTATTTTAGGTCTAACTTAAACATATAGTTCAAATTGATAATATAAAATAAGATAAAAAAATCAATTAAAATATTAAATATTAAACTATTTATGATTGTATATCATACATCATGTAAAAAAAAGAATTAAGCTTAGTCTTTACATAAACCTTGTTAAAATTATATTTTAATAAGACAAATCATGGAATAGTCCAACAATAATTTATTGCCAAGCATAAGTGCACAAAAAACTTAATAATTTCTAAAAAAGTTAATTATTTCTTTTTGATTGTGAATATTTGGGTTAGGTGTGGAAGTGGCAGAGAAATTTGCATGTAGTGGAATAAGTTCAAATCTAATGACCTATTTGACCGGACCGTTGGGACAGTCCACGGCGGCTGCGGCCGCAAATGTGAACGCGTGGAACGGGGCGGCCTCGCTTCTCCCGTTGTTGGGTGCTTTCGTTGCCGACTCGTATTTGGGACGATATCGTACGATTATTATAGCGGTTTTGATCTACATACTGGTTTGTACATATAGCCTGATCTTTGATCTTGATGCAAAATTAGTTTGGCCTTAAAATACATTAAAAAGCATAAGATCACAAAATAAAATTGGAACGATACAGAGAAGATCTGTCCACACATAATTTGAGAAATTGTCCAAATTTGTGTGCGCACGTTGGTCTAGCTGTTTTTGGATAGTATTAAAATATATTGTTAATAGAGATAATTGTCAGTAAATACATAAATTAACCACCATTTCTAATATTGCACGTGAACTTTAAAATATGCCTCACAATACACTAACAAACATTTTTTAGCTATTTAATACATCGGGTTAGATTTGGTCAAAATATTGTAAAACGATTTCATTGTATGCAATTTATGTGTGTTCGTCGTTTTATACAATTGTAAAACGACGTCATTTTTCTTAAGGAAGAAACAACATTTTTTATCAAGTCAGAACGCGTCGTGTTAAGCTGATGTATATGTCCATATGTGTTAATTGGGTCCACGTAAGCAATATTTTGACCAAATCTAGTCTGATGTATTAAATAGCTAAATAATGGTAGTTAATTTATTATTCGACATATTTTAAAGTTGACTTACAATATCAAAAATGATGGTTAGTTTGTGTATTTATAGTAAATAATCCCTTGTTAATATTTGGGGGTTGAGCTTTGAATTTAAGTAAGTAGATTGAGTATGTTTTTTAATTTGCACCAAAATCAAAAGTCCTTTACTATAAGACATTTATTAGTCCGTTCTGTTAATCACGTTTAACTTGTGAGTTCTGATATACAAACAGAGTCTCGGCTGCCTATCTCTGTCAGCCTTCCTTCATTCCGACTGCAAAATCATAGCAAATACGTCGATTTGTTCTCCGCCACTGCTTGAACTTGTGGCCTTCTACCTCTCTCTGTACTTAGCTTCATTCGCCGAAGGCGGAATGAGGCCATGCATACAAGCATTCGGAGCCGATCAGTTCGATGAGGAAGATATCAACGAGTCAAAAGCAAAGAGCTCCTTCTTCAATTGGTGGTTTTTCTCAATGTCTGCAGGTTCTTTGTTAGCCATTTTGATTTTGAACTACATTCAAGAAAATCTGAGTTGGGGGCTTGGCTTTGCAATCCCTTGCATTGTCATGTTCGTCGCTCTCCTTCTTTACTTGCTCGGCTCCTTAACGTACAGATTTCGCGTACAGCGCGACGAAAATAGTCCTTTCGTTAGGATAAGTCGTGTTTTCGTGAACGCGGTAAGAAATCGTCATACCGCTGCCCCTCCTAGGTGTGGTATTTATGAAGAGCAAGCTAAGTTGAAGTAAGTTGTTTTGAATTCTTATTAAGTTATTTTGCATTTATTTTTGTCTAGTCGTGTTATATCTTGTTTTGCATTAAAACGAGAGTAACGCGTAGCATGACTATAGTTCAAGGTTTATATTCTAAATTTTAAACTAGTCATTCTCTAATTAAAATAATAGAAAATGTCACACGATTATCTAATAGAAAATCAGATTGCAATTGCACGTGTTTACAATTCAAACCAAACGACTCCTTAATAGATTATCCAAAGAAGTAAAGTCCTTGCTCGATTTGTCGCAGATTCCTCGACAAGGCGGCCTTTGGAGGAGGCGAGCGCGTCTGCACCACGCACGACATTGATGACGCCAAGGCCCTATTGAAGCTTCTACCTATATGGTTCACATGTTTAGGCTACGCCATTGTATTCTCACAAAGCTCAACCCTATTCACAAAACAAGGACAAACAATGAACCGTGAGGTCTTTCCCGGCTTCGAGATCCCCGCCGCCACGCTGCAATCTCTCATAAGCTTGTCTGCCGTCCTCGCCATTGCTATCTACGACCGTGTTTTGGTCCCGGTCGCCCAGGCCGTGACCAAGCAACCGGCGGGGATAACCGTGCTCCAACGGATGGGAACGGGGCTATTTTTGTCTTTTACTTCTATAGTGATCGCGGCCCTCGTCGAGAGGGGCCGTCTGGCCGTTGCAGCCGAGCACGGGGCGGCGGACGGGGTGGTGCCGATGAGTGTGTGGTGGCTGGTGCCACAGTATGTGTTGTTTGGTGTGGCTGAGGTGTTTGTGATTGTGGGCCTTCAAGAGTTTTTCTATGATGAGGTGCCAAATGAGTTAAAAAGTCTTGGGCTTGCACTCTACCTTAGTATATTGGGGATTGGCAACTTCTTGAGTAGCTTTTTAATAGCCCTAATTGAGACGATTACGAGTCGAGATGGGCACAACAGTTGGTTCTCCAACGATATGAATCGTGCACATCTCGACTACTTCTATTGGTTGCTGGCGGGGCTTAGTGCGGCCGTGCTGGCGGCCTATGCTTACCTGGCAAAGTCCTATGTGTACAAGAAAAGAGAGTTGGTTTAGTAAAATTTCAACTTGTAACATTTGTAAAATAGTATGTACATGGAGTAGATAGAATGTGTTCAAATATAAGTCCCTTAATGACTTATATTGGGTAAAATGCATTGTTACAATTATCTTGTACATATAATTTGCTAAGACTTGTGTTTATAGAAGAATTATTGTCTAAACATGAATTGGTAAATTATGTGTTACGTGTATGTGTGTTGTTATACTCGTAGAGTGATACTCACGATGCGTGGTAAGTCTCGGATTTAATTTCGTATTAATATCTTAAAATAGTTAAAAGGATAATTAAATACAAATAATAATCATCATCTTATATAACACTATAAATTCAAGCCATTTAAATATGAATCATATGGTTCGTATCATTCATAGCCGGGATGTGAATAGTACGAACTGTATGATTAAGGGATAGGATTCAGTGAGAACCAAGTGTTAGGTAGAAACCAAAATTTATGCATTTTACGTATTATTTTTATGCATTACACATAGTATTTTATTGCATAATATGATAATACATTTTTATGCATTAACCAATGAATTGTAATTCCAATACATTTTATGCATAAATTTGATACATACTAATTGGACCATAGATTTTACAAAAATCAACGGTTCAAATTAGTTCTTAATTCTTACATGAGCACTAATTCTCATTTGATCCATTCCTGTATAAATTAATACTCCCTCCGTCCTGGAAAGTGTTTAACACTTTGACTTTCACGGGTTTTAAGAAAAATTGTTGACTTTTGTGTAGAGTGTGTGAATGTGTAATGAGTGGAGTTAAAAAGATGTATTGTAAGTGGAGATTGGGTCCCACTTAAATTTAGTTAGAAATAAATTAATTTGATTTTATTTAAGTTAATTTAATTTGATTAGTGATTTAATTGAATTAATTATTTAATGATTTAACAAATTCTTAATAATCTGATTAACTTAATGATTATTTAATTAAAGAAAAACAGACAATCGAACTGCATAATTAATTGATTTTATATTATTAGAGCATGTAATTAATTAATCAAACTGCATAATTAAATAATCTGAGCCTGTTATTAATTAATCAAATTATTTAATTAAAGTAAATAATCAAACTGCTTCATTAAAGTAAATAAACAAAATACATAATGAAAGTGCATAATTAAAGTTGTACAAATGAAAACAAGAAGTGGAGAATGGCGCTTAATACTGTTCATGTATTAAAAATTAAGTGGGAAATTAGGGAGGGAAAAATCAAACACAACTTTTGTTCTTACAACATCTTAAGTAGCAAAAACAGAAAGTATTATTGCATTTAACTCTCTTCTCAACCTCTCTTTACAAAAACTTGCTCCCCAAAAGTAGGAGAGCATTAAATATGTCTGCAAACAGAACCATAAATAAGAAGAAGTTGAGTGAAGAGCAAAGAAATAGGCTTGCGCAATGGTTGTTGAGGCATCTCGATGGAGAAGATTTGAGGCGTGGAGCATTAACTGAAGCTGCCTCACACTTCACAGTCACTAGACAGACTGTGTGGAGGGTTTGGAAGGCAACAAAGGGGCAGCTCACTCTTGGCCAGGTTGTCCACCTACAAAGCAAGCAAAAAGGATGTAAGCATATTGAAAAGAAGCAAATAGATGAGGATGCAGTTAGGGAACTTACATATCTTGAGAGATCTTCTATTAGGAAGTTGGCAAAAAATATAGGAGTGAGTAAGAGCTTAGTAGGTAGCTGGGTCAAAGAAAAACAGTTAAAAGCTCACACAAGTGCAATCAAACCTACATTAACTATGCAAAATAAGATAGCTAGACTTAGATGGAGTATGAGTCACCTAGATACAATGGCCGGTTGTGGAGGTGTGAAGTACCATAGCATGCATAACGTTGTGCACATAGATGAGAAGTGGTTTTACATGACCAAAGCAAGTGACAGGTATTACTTGCTTCCATCAGAAATTGAACCACACAGATGTTGCAAGTTAAAGAGGTATGTCACCAAAGTTATGTTCATGTGTGCCGTAAGTAGGCCACACATTTCAGAAGATGGAGTTGTTCTATTTGATGGGAAACTTGGAATTTTCCCATTCACACAACTAGAAGCTGCCAAAAGGAATTCCAAAAACAGATGGAAAGGCACAATGGAGACCAAAGCAATACAATCCATCACAAAGGATGTAATCAAGGACTGCATAATAACCAAGGTATCCATTTACTGATTTTCAGATTGGAAAAAACAGTGTGGTGTTTTCAGATTTTGTACCAAGTTTGAAAAAACACAAGCTGATTTTACAAAAAAATTTCTTTAGCACAAACATTCATCATTAAACATGTGTAGTATCTGTATCTGTATCAGCAAAAATGGCTTTAGCACAAACATTCATCATTAAACATGTGTAGCATCTGAATCTGTATCAGCAAAAATGGCTTTAGCACAAACATTCATCATTAAACATGTGTAGCATCTGAATCTGTATCAGCATCAGTGCATCAGTGATGTAGCACAAACACTCAAAGGTAAAAGCTCACACAAGTCAAAGTGTTAAACACTTTCCAGGATGGAGGGCAGTACTCAGTGCATTAGTGGTTTAAATTTGCAGGTTATACCTTGTATCAAAGCAAAATGGCCGGAGAATGCATCTAAGCACATCCTCATTCAACAGGACAATGCAAACCACATATAGCATGTACTGACCAAGAATTCATCAATGCAGCAAATTCATATGGATTCAGAATAAGCTTAGTTTGTCAACCACCAAACTCACCAGATTGCAATATCAATGATCTAGGGTTTTTCAGAGCAATACAGAGCTTACAAGATGACAAAGTGTGTAAAGGTGTTGATGACCTAGAAAAGAATGTGGAAGAATCATTTCAAGAACTGACAGCAACAACACTCAACAATGTCTTTTTAACACTTCAAGCTTGCTACACTGAAATAATGAAGGATAAGGGAGGGAACAGCTACAAGATCCCACATATGGGAAAAGAAAGACTAGCAAGGGCAGGAACACTTCCAATTTGTCTTGGGGTGGAAAGGATTTGATTAGGGAATGCTTGGAGTACTTGAACAGGCCAGAAAACAATGGAGGTGTTAAGTACAACATTGACAGCTTGGTCAATGCTTTTGAAGAACAAGGTTGAAGTTTAGGCAGTGGTTTAGTAGATATGGTTTAGGCAGTGGTTTTTGGATAGGGTTTAGAACAAGGTTGATGTATAGACAGTTTGAAAACAGTTTTTTTGGATAGGGTTTACAAGATAAGCAAGTTCAGTTATGGTTGCTAGTTGTTTAAAAGTCTCAGCACGTTTTCTGTGCATCACTGACATTTTATTAAAGCACTGAAACACACAAGAGCCCAATAATCAACCTTCAAAAACCACATCACAAATAAGCAAATGGTGAAAACACCCTCATATGCATCATCATAGGGTTTTGTCTCCAAATACACATGACAAATAAGAAATGCAGTGGAGGCATGATAATAGGCTCTAGGGTTTCATGTAGAACATAACCACACAATAGGCAACACACAAGTGCAGTATCTGTATCAGTTCAACCATCACTTTAAAGCTCACACAAGTGCAATATCTGTATCATTTCAATATCACACAAGAACCACACACAAGTGCAGTTTCTGTATCACTTCAAACATCACATAAGATCCACACACAAGTGCAGCATCTGACTCAGTTCAATATCACATAATAGCCACACACAAGTGCAGCATCTGAATCTGTATCAGCATCACACAAGAACCACACACAAGTGCAGCATCTGTATCAGTTCAACCATCACTTAAAAGCTCACACAAGTGCAGTATCTGTATCATTTCAATATCACACAAGAACCACACACAAGTGCAGTATCTGTATCAGTTCAAACATCACATAAGATCCACACACAAGTGCAGCATCTGACACAGTTCGATATCACATAATAGCCACACACAAGTGTAGTATCTGTATATATCAGTTCAAACATCAAGAGGCCAAGAACATATCACATTGATCAAGAACAGAGCACAAAAGGCCAACTACGCCCACACACTTATCACCAAAGGCCAACTACGCCCAAGAACAGATAACAAAGGGCCAACTACGCCCAACAACAGATCAACAAAGGCCAGCTAACGCCAAGAACAGAAATCAGAAACAGCAGGGGCCAACTACGCCCAAATGGTAGACATGCATGAAAGAGAGTATACCTGCCTCCTTACCAAAGAGAAAAGGAACAACCATTGGTAGCCAGATCCCAACAAGCTCTCTGAACCACTTCTTCTTCTCCTCCGACCACTCGAGATTCTCAGGCGCCTCACGAACTAGGTTTTCCTCCATCATCGAATCTGGAGGCCGAGTTGGCTTAGATCTAACGAGATCTAAGCCAATCTCTCCCTCCAAAGCTGTTTCCTCCACGATTGTATCAGAATCCCCAAAAAAATGGGATGGTTCCATCCATGGCTCAAGGTAAAGGGATTGGGTAGATGTAGCAGTTTCTACATCAGATGGCGACAACTGAAGAGAGCTCGAAGAAGAATGTAAGGGTTGTGATTTGAAATCACCGATGAGAGAGCTCGAAGGAGAAGTGGAGGATTCCATCGAAGAACTAGGGTTTCGGATTTCTCAGAGGAAGAGGAAAAGAGGCAGTCTGTAGAACAGTCGAGAAGCGAGTGAGGAGAAGAGAGGCAAGAAGAACTAGGGCAACCATTAGGTTAATGTTAATTGGATTAGGTTAGTATTAGATGGGTTGGGTTATGTTTTTAATTGGGTTGGGTTTTGTTGGGTTATTGTTTTAATTGGGTTGTGTTATGTTTTTAATTGTGTTGGGTTAAGAAATTAGGTAAAAAATTTAAGGGGCCCACAAATGGCAAATTTGCAAATAACACAACTTTTAAGGGTAAAAAGGAGAAATATTTATGTCCCAAAAAGGAAAGTTTCAAGTGTTAAACACTTTCGTGGACGGCCCAAAATGGAAATACGTTAAACACTTTCGCGGACGGAGGGAGTACTTAAGTAGCTAGAATTTATATAGTGTTATATTAGTAATTACTCCCTCCGGCCCATTTTAGTTGATATGTTTTATATTCAACTGAGTGTATTATAATAATAAAACATGTCAACTAAAGTGGGTCAGAGGGAGTATTATTTATCTTTTTTGATAGTTTTTATTTTGCATCTTTAATTAATACTCCTTCAAAAAGTGTGTTATATCGCACCTAGGGGTGTAAACGAGCCGATTCGAGTCGAATACTACTCGTCTCAGTTTTGCCCTTTTAGAATATTAAGGTGTTCAAGCTCGGTTTGAGATTTTGATTTATTGTTCCAGCTCGGCTCAAAATGTAATTATTGAGTTCGAGTTCGGCTCGAGCTCAACTCGTGGGATGTTTGATAAGATTGTTTTCAAGTTTGAGTAGCTTGTTTGATATTCATATTAATAGTTTTTGAGCTCGAGCTCGTATCAATTTTTATATTTAGAAAGTTAGTTATTTTATCTTAAGGTTCGATATGTTCGATAGAAGGCTCGTGAACATGCTCAGAAACAAACGAACTCGAACATGTTCGTGAGTAACTAGGTTCGACCTCAAGCTTATAATCATGCTCGAGCTCGACTCGTTTATTATCAAGTCGAGCTCCCTAACGAACATTTTTTGAATTGAATCTCGAATAGTTCGCGAGTAGCTCTGTTAAGAATCCGTGAGAGTGTCCTTGTCATGCCTACATAGTTAATAAGGATTAATGATACAAACTTTTATTTTCATATTATCACTACTTAATTTAAGTACTCATTAATGTTAAGAATTAATAGCCATATAATATAGTCCAAACTAGCTAGTCATGATATTTATTTCATTTATTACATAAAAGAGCTGTCATGCATCTCCTTTTTTCCATGTGATGTTACATATTGATTATAATATTCGACCATTGGAATCATGTGGCTAACAAACAATTGGAAATTGATCAACTGTGGTTGTTAAAAGACTTTTACCACAAACATCAAAATATCTTGAAAAAGTATAAACAAATAGTAGTACTTTATTTAAAGTTTCTCAACTGGATTTCCTTCCTTCCAAACTTGATGATCAGTCTTTAAATATCAAGAACAAGCGAGATCAGTGAGAGAGAGAGAATGATCGTCGCCGAAGCCACCGGAGATGAGTCGTCGACACCGCTGCTAGACGACATCGTTAGCGGCTTCGACGACTTCAGCGGCCGTGCCGCGCATCGATCAAAATCCGGCTGCTGGAAATCTGCTTCCTTCATCATAGGTAGAGTATATTATAATTTGTATAAATAGTAAATAATAATTCAATAAGTGAATTTGGCCTGAATTCAATATATATAATTTCACAATTTTTTAATTTTTCATAATAAATAATCTCTCAATTTTTCTAAAATTTTCTCACACACGGTACTATTACTATTCAAACCGACAGATTGAATAGTTATAAATAATAATTTTATATAATATAATATGTAAAATTGAATTATGAATAGAAAATTTTATTGAAAAAGAATTGTCGGTTTTCAGTTCTGAATGCAATTAGGCGTTGAAGCAGAGAGATTTAATTCTTTTGTAATACAAATAGGCGTTGAAGTAGCAGAGAGATTTGCATATAATGGAATAAGTTCGAATTTGATCACTTATTTGAGTGGCCCATTGGGCCAATCGACGGCGGCGGCAGCAGCCGCCGTCAACACGTGGAACGGGGCGGCGATGCTGCTGCCGCTGCTGGGGGCTTTCATCGCCGATGCTTTTCTCGGCCGATATCGGACCATTATCATCGCCTCTTTGCTCTACATCTTGGTTAGTATTTTTGTATTTTTGTGTATTTTTGTTTATTGTAAATCTGGATGATAAGAATTCAATTCTTTTTTTTCATAAAAATGGTACTTTCTCCTTCGTTTACAATTAATTTGATCCCATATGAATTTTAGTAATATTTTTTACTTTGATGAGAATATGTATTAAATGAAAATTTTTAAGGGTAAATTATTTTGGTGGACATCTGAATATAATCGAAAGTAAACTATTTTGGTGGACAGAGTGAGAAATAGATTTCGAATATGAGAAAAAATTGAGTCTTTGTTAACAAATAAGAAAAAAAAAATTATAAGATTAATTTGAAGTAAATATATAAAGTTTCAACAAATTCTGATTGTCTTATAATTTATGAAATTTTGTGAATGAGTTTAGTAATTAATATCATTAAATCATATGAATCGCAGGGTCTTGGCCTCTTGTCTTTATCAGCTGCACTTCAATCATCCAACTCATCTCCATCTCTCATGGAAGTGATGTTCTTCTTCTTCTCTTTGTATTTAGTAGCATTCGCGCAAGGCGGACATAAGCCTTGCGTGCAAGCTTTCGGAGCCGATCAATTCGATGAGGAAGACGAAGAAGAGCTCGTAGCGAAGAGCTCATTCTTCAATTGGTGGTATTTTTCAATGAATGGAGGAGTTTTTGTAGCTCAATTGGTTTTGAGCTACATTCAAGAAAATCTTAGTTGGGAACTAGGGTTCGGAATCCCATGCATCATGATGTGTTTTGCCCTAGTCGTGTACTTACTCGGATCCGTTACTTATAGGTTTCGCGTAAGAACCAATCAGAAGAATCCGTTTCTTCTGCTTGGTTCGTCTCTTCTAGTTAAAGATCAAGAACAAGGTGTTCATGTAGCTCAAATTTACGAAGCTAAGGATGTTTTTCGTGTAGCCCCCATTTGGGCTACATGTTTAGGTTACGCGATTGTCTTTGCACAGGCGACCACTCTTTTCACAAAGCAAGGGGCTACAATGGACCGTACAATCGCATTTGGCTTTGAAATACCTTCGGCTTCTCTTCAATCCCTAGGCAGCTTATCCATCATCGTCTCCATCCTTATCTACGATCGTGTTCTGATCCCAATTGCACGGGCTATAACAAAGAAACCTATAGGGATCACGACGCTACAAAGAATTGGAACGGGCATTTTTCTCTCGGTTGTTTTTATGGTGGTGGCTGCCGTTGTTGAGAGGCGTAGGATTTCCATCGCTATCGAGCACGGGCTCCTAGACCGGCCGGAGGTCACGGTGCCGATGAGCGTGTGGTGGCTAGCGCCACAATATGTGCTTCTTGGTGTGGCTGATGTTTTCACTATGGTTGGTCTTCAAGAGTTCATGTATGATGAAATGCCTAGTGACCTAAAAAGTCTAGGGTTGGCCTTGTACCTAAGTATATTTGGAGTGGGAAGCTTTGTGAGCGGCTTTTTGATATCGATAATCGAGTCGTTCACGAGCCGAGATGGGGGCGACGGTTGGTTTTCGGACAACTTGAATCGAGCGCATCTCAACTATTTCTATTGGTTGTTGGTTGGGATTACTTCGGCTTCTTTGGTTGCGTACGTTTACTTTGCAATATTTTATATTTACAAGAGAAAACACAAAATTTAGTATCTTAAGACATTAATTCAAGGCCTTTTGTATTGTTGTATGAATTGTATAATTAATTTGAAAGAGTGTGTAATGATGAACTCGAATTAAGACCTTTGATCTTATAAATACAACTATCGTACCATTAGGCCAATAGATGAACATTTTTGGCTACTAGTGCTGGGAATTTGGGACCAAATTTGGGATCGGGATTTGGGACTTTTCTAGTCCCGACCCGAGTCCCAATGGGATTCGAGACCCTGAGTTCTAAATTTTTAGGGACCGGGATTGAAAAATTGAAAATTTTCGGGAGTCGGGAGTCCCGAATCCCAATCACAATTCCCGATTTCCCGAAATTAATTTCAAAATTCGCGAAATTTGGTCTTGTTTGGAAAATTTTAGTCATGTTCGGAATTTCAAAACCCGTACCGGATCTTAAAATTTTTCAATTCCGAAATCAGAAGTCCCAAAATCCCGATCGAGACCGGGAGTCCTCGTCCCGTCCCAATTCTCACCCCTATTGACTACTAATTCATCTGAAAATGTTGCATACAAATAACCATACTTGTAAATAGAAATTGATATGTAATCAAAACATATACTCATCCTCTATGAAATTGTCAAACTCGGCTCAGACTCGACTCGTTTAATTAGCAACATAATACAATTTAGATTGTAGGCTAAATCTGCCTTTATTTGGGCTCAGAACCAAAACAAAATCCTTCTAATTTTTCTTTGGAATAAGCCCAAACATAATCTTGATGTGGCCCTTATGTTGATACGCATATTTCTTTTATTTTATTGTGTTGATACACACATTTTTATTCAAGAGTTATTGGTAAATCATATCATTAATAACACATTAATAATTTTTCGGTTAGTATATTTTTATTACACTGTTTAAAGACAGGTTGTTTTCCATCACTCAAAATCATCTCTTTCAGACATTTTATCATACACTTTCAATAAGGAGTTGTGGATGCATAAAAGAGCTCATCATTAGTGTCATTGGATCACATAAATTGCTACTACTTAATTAGAATTTAAGTTTGTACTTAAGATTTATTAAGTCAGTATGTTATCAGTAGATGCATAATTAATGTTGTCGTGCAAAGCATTCTCTGTACAACTCACTTGTTTCTTAATTCCATACAAATTAGATTCAATGTCATGCTTTTATATGTCGCACTTCATGTTTTATAAATAAACTTTAATATATTTTTATTTATTTTTTCAATTTCAATTTTATATGCTTTAATTTACTTTTGTGCGTAGTGATGTGATTATTTTTAAAATTGTTAAATTCAAAAATTATTATAATTTTTAATTTTTTCAAATTAATTATGATTTATTATATTATAACAATTTTTTATTTTTAAAAAATATTAACTAAAATAATAAGTTTGATTATGCAATATAGAAATGGACACTAAATCTCATCTGAATTAAATAAGCAATAGAATTAACTCACACTCTTCTTCAATTGTAGCTCGGAGTTGTTCGATGAAAGGCTTGAAAAAAAAATTATGTTAATAATGATAAAATTATCGTCAAAATAAAGAGAAAAAAAATTAAGTGGAAATTAAACAGTGAGATTTGTATAGTGATTGCATCATTTAGTGGCATATAATAACTTAGTAGTTATCATGTTAGGTGGTGCAATAACTTAGTGGCAAATAATAACTTTAAAAATATTTAAAAAATGAGATAACAATTTTTTGGATATAATAAATTGATAAAATGGATAACAATTTTATGAACCCAAATAAAATACTTCTTCCGTCCCACTTATTTGGATACATTTATTCTTGACACGCATAACAATATTTAATTATAATGACTTTTGATGTAGATGATTTGTGCTTTAAAATTCACCAAATAAAAAAATGTGTATAAATAATTGGGATAATAAAAAAAAGTGTTTAAATAATGCAAATATACACACATAATTTCAAAAGAAGAAAGACTTATTATGAAAGCAAAGATCTCGAAATGAAAGGGAAAAATCAAACACCAACCCATAAATGAGTATATCTCTTTCAGTCGTTTCATCAAACAATTAACTGATATTGATTGAAAATCGAAAGTAGTAACATATGTCCAATTTCGAAGTCACACTATTTCCCAACGGATCCCAACACAGCTGGCCCTCAACGTTATAATCTTGTTCTTCTCTTGTTTCTTAACTTTTAACAATTTCTCGATTATAATAAATCTTTTTGTTATTAAAGTAAACCTCATCCAATTATTTATAATCGTGTATTAAGTGATGTAGGATATGGATATATAATCGTTAATCATATAGAACAAGATCAATAATGTTATCAAATAAATTATTTGCATCGAGCTCGATTTTAGGTTCGAGTTTTTTTGTTCGGAAACTAATTAATCCTTTGAGAAATAGCAATTTGATTTATTGATATTTCCTTTTGTACGTATCAAATTTAGCAATATTGGATCAAATATAAAAAACCTGTAAGATTTAGTCTAGATATTGGACATATTCTCACTTTTAGGGATGTAAATGAACTAAATTATTCATGAATTATTCGAAACTTGATTTGATAAATGTTTATTCGTTCAGTAAATAAACTGAACTCGAGCTTCAATCTGAACTTGAATTCTTTTCAAGTTGATCTTGAATTTAATGGTATTCAGTTAGAACAAGACTATTCACGAACTTAAAAAACGAATTGATATTCGAATATTTTGCTAACAGTATATACAAGTGAGTTCATAAACTTGTTACATTAATAATACGAAAATGTACATTAACTTTAAATAATTTAATAAACAAGCTCTTTAATGAGTTCAAAGTTTGAGCTCGGCCCAAATACACTTATAAATAATAAACGAATCAAACTCGAAAGAACTCAAACTCGATTTTTTTATTTTTCAAATTGAACTCAATCATGCTTTACAAAGCTTGAACTGAGCTTGAGTGGATCTGAATAGTACCTTCAAATTTCGAAACGAGCAGATCGGACAGTATTCAGTTTGTTTCAGTTCGATGATGTACCTACTCACATTTAGACCTAGGATACTATGGTACACATGATAGTTTGAGTTACAAATCACTTTTTACTTTTTCATTTTTCATAATATTTTTACATTATTTAAATTAAAAGTATCACTTTGAAATATTTCATGGTACACTTTCCGTCAGAGAAAAGAACTCAAGTAAAGTGATAATTATGTTGGATAAAGATGCATACTTCATTTATCTATAAACATGACTTGATCAAATTTATGCTTAGCTGGACAATATAATTTTATGCTCAAAAAGTGTTCGACGAAATACTTTGCTGATCTCAAGTGATATAAGAACAATATTCACATGAAAATATAAATATGTGTATAAATAAAAATTGAACCATGTAATTAAACGAAGAAAATATCATAGAAATCATGAATAAGTTTGTATATATTTGATAAACTTCAAAAGTAATCACAGATATAAAATATACTATACTTAAATTTATTTTAGAACGTATTTATATATTTTTAAATATAATAAATACCAAATTAAAATTGATATATATATATATATATTATTTAATATATTTATTAATTTATATTTACAATTTAACAAAATATTTATATTTTTTAAACTTTTTAATGTGCTGATTGAGTTCGGACAGTTTTCGGCATATCAGACCTAAAAGTTAGTCGAACGTCATCTATTGGACTTGAAATTTAGATTCAAACTTGACCCATAATGTCATCGGATTTGGCTTGAGCAATCCATTATTGATTGGGCTAATAGAAATATTATCCCTAAATTGAGTATGAGGTATGAAGAGACAAAAGGATTATGCATGTGTTAATTTATATAAAATGATTTATTTGGAAGCATAGATTTTGGCATGCCCGGTCATGAGGGCGGGCCGGCCTGGGCAATGGCCCGGGTTCCCGAATTTGGGGCTCCTAAATATTTACACATGTTATTATATATATATATATATATGAATTTGAACATAGTTTTTAATGTGGTGAGTTGATAAAGTGTTAGATTCAATTTGTAATTGGTCTGTTCGAATCATGGTAGTACAGTTTTTCTACTCATAATTGACGTGTGTTCGATTCTTAGTGCCGCATTTTTTATTTTTATTTATGGCTCACTTTATTTCTTCGCTCTGTACCACATTTTTGTCGGGATCAGCCCTGAATTTTGGCTTGTAAAAAAAAAAAAAAATATATATATATATATATGGATGTATTTTATGTTAAATATTGAAAAAAAACAAAAGAAAGAAAATGAAGAGACAGGAAGAAAAAGATGAGCCAACAACAGCTTTGGATTGCTTTAGAGCATGAAAGACGGAGGCTGGTGGGACCCATACACACCCAGCCGTTACCTATACACACACTTTTTCTGTATCTATTCATTACTACTACTTTAATTGCATGATTAGTTTTTCTTATTTTTCATTTTATTGACTAATTTTATACTAAATCCTTCATGTTAAAATCTAAAAGAGATCACAAAACATTTGTACATAGATTAAGAAATTAAAGTGTTAGTAGTATTTTAAAAAGTAAAAGTTACTAATTTAAAAGTATATTTTTTTCTTAGTGGTCGCTTTTAATGGACGATTTAATAAAAAAATGTGATCATTTTTAACTCAACGAAGATTATAGTATAATTTAAAGTAGACGAAAACGCTCAACCGCCCTAAAGGACAAGTTAATACGTCCAAAAATAATGTGGCATGTCTTATATAAATATTAAAATTTTAATAAAAAAATTATTAATTCTTACTTTAAGACTAAAATTTATTGATTATGATATAATTTAATATTACTCATTATAAAATAATAAAATGAAAAAAAATATATTATGAATTGTATATTAATGTGAGTCGTGAACTCGTTAGATGGTGCCCGTCGCGGACTGATAGTTTGGTAAGCCGGCTTTATAAAAATGAGTAGACTATTACACAAACATTTTGTGTGTATAACAGTACAGAAGTGGGATCATTCGACAGCCTATTCACCCCAACTTGCTTAAAATTAATTATTAATAACTTAATTAATATTCTTTGGAGTATACGAGATTTATGGTAAATAGAATGTTGTCCTCTTTCTTGATTTTTGTTACCTTTTGACAACTTTTGTCGTGCTGGGAAAAAAGTTAGTGGGATATTTTTTTCTTACATCAAATACAATCCTATGTACAGATTAATGTAATGTAGTTGGCCACCACAAACAATTAAGAACAACCTTTTATTTTCCAATTTATTTCTTATTTTTAATGTGTAAAACTTCAAAAATCTAAATTAAAATTTGTCATTTCTTCTATCTAAAGTAAAAAATTTCCATTATTCTTATTTTATTTCTTATTTAATATTTTTATAATTTAAAATTTAAGAGCAAATACAATCATCAAATATGAATAAAATAATTTATAAAGTTATATTCTCAATACCAGTCACCATGAACAGAGTTATTCAAGGCTCGATTAGGAAAAAATTTGTTTGGAACTTAATTCAATAGTAATTGAGTCAAACTTGAGTTAGATAATTTCACGAAGCTCGGACCGCGAGCATGTTCAAGTTCATTTATTTACAAGCATGTTACCGAGCTTGTTCACGAGCATTCAATCGAACATTCAGTTAAGTCTAACCCGAGTTGAAATATCTAATTTTCTAAAATTGAAACTTCATGCATGCTTGAGTTCAAATCCAAGCTTGAGTTAGAAAACTATCTATATTAATATCAAACAAGCTAAACTTGTAACCCATGCTCAAAAATAATATTATCGAGCTTCTCATGTGTTGAGTTCAAATTCACTAATTATATTTCGAGCCGAAATTGAACAACTTATCAAAAGCTCGAACTGATCTCAAACAACCTAATATTTTAAACGAGTCAAGCCGAACAGAATAGTATTGGAGTCGTTTACAGCCATACCTTATTTTTCCTTATGTAACAAGTTGATATTTTTGAAACCAAAGTTTATCTAATTGAGATGCACACAAAGTCCACAAGATTTCCTTATCTATCTCAATGATTTATTACACTACAAGATTATGTTTATTTAATGGCATTCTTGAAATTGACAGGTTCTGACCATGTAGCAAACCCTTATCTAATTATCAATTCATAACACTATTCTCGAATTTATTTCCCTATAAGATATCAATATTTAATTTCCAAGTTTCCCACTAGTAATATTTTTAAAAGTTTTAATTAACTATTGGTTGGCTGTAATAATTAACTTGATATTAATTAGTTACCCATAGTTAAAATATAATTCTCATTTCATGACAAAATTATATTTCATTTGTTAATTATTGATATTGATTTAATAGGGTTTCATACCTTTGATTTATAGTATTAGGTACGAATATGATTCAACGACCTGAAATATTAAATCAAAATACAATCTAAAATAAAATTATAATCTCAACTAGTACATAATAGTGTGACAGCTAAACAAAAAATAGTGGACTATAATATTTGTTGAAATATTTACAAATTATTGTCTCAAATAATCATTATTGTGTTAGTCATCTATTTGATTGGAACAAGTCAATGAATGAAAGAAAAGATAAAAAAAAACACATGGAGAATGATTTATAACTAAATCAATAATAAAATAATAAATCATGATTGTATTAATATTTTAATTAATATTTATTAAAAATTTAAGACATACAATTATATATTCTAATTTTGAATTTATCAACCATAAAAATTATTAAAATGATATTAAATGTTAAAAATAATTATATATCATGTTTGGATGGGATGAATTTGTAGTACTAAGTACAAAATTAAATTAATCATATAAAATAAATATATATATATATATATATAGTAAAATTTAGTAGTGAAACATGAAATGCGGCAATGGAACATAGAAACCAAACATTCAATCTCATTCGATTACAATTCAGATCTTCTATCCAACCGTGTGACATCTTGTGTTGCGTTAATACGATGGTCATATGTGTTAAAATTAATGATTTAAGATTTTATATATATATATATATATATATATCATAAATCTTGAATTATAATCTTATCATGTGTCAGTCCCGTTTTAAAGTAACAAAAAATATTACACACCCAAATGAATGTATGCAGAATATGCAATAGGGGATCTCATTAGATTTGACTAAATCCATCCATACGTATATTTTCCATTCAAGAAGCACTTTATGTAATTAAGTGGACACTTATAATAGATTAACAACATATTTCAATTTTCAAGCATATAATTTGATTAGCATATTTCTATTTTATTTCAAGCACATATATGTCACTGAGTTATTTCTTTCTCATATTTAGATATTAAAAGTTATATTATTTTAGTAGTGAATTTAATTTATAGATGAGATGTAATAAATTTTATCTTTTGAAAAAAAGAGTGATATGCATTGCTTTTCTTGTATAAGATAGCTTGCACAAATTTGTAATAGGATTAGTTTAGTTGGTATTGATTCTTATTCAAAAGTTGAGGTGACAGAATAGGGTTTGGTAGAAATTCTAAACCTCCATGTATGGCAATTTATCCTTCCATTTGTTTTTTACTAAATTGTTTATATTTTTTTGCTTGTTTTTAAATTTTAGAATAATTATTAAATTTTTATTTAACATTTTTTAAATTACTAATTAATTATATGAATAACTTAGCATAAGGTTTTAGACGATGGTTTGACTGAATATATATATTTTTATATATCTTTTTTTATGTTAATTAAAAATAAATTTGAATCATTTATATATATTTTTTTTATGAATGAATACAATTAACTTTTAAGCTATATTTGTAACTAATCAAACCTTTAAATTATGGGATTACTTTTGTTAAATAAATTTTAATAGTAAATATACATTAATTTAATATTTCTTATTATTTTATATTTAATAAATATTAAACTATATGCTTATCAATAAATCATAATCGAAAATATAAAATTTATATTATAATAATAAAATAAATTAATTTTAAATATATTTATAAAAATATTAGATAATGCATATAGAACAACAAATTTTATATTTTAAAATATAATACTTCATCTGTCTACGAAGTATTTTTGGCAACTTCTCGCTCCACTCACTACTCAATATATATCATCATTAATGTTGACTCCTTACTCCACTCACTATTCACTATACATTACACATCATTAATAAGGTGGACCTCATTCATCACTAACTACACACTACTCACTACACTTTACACATTACATACTAAAATAAAACAATATTAAAATCCGTATGTGGTCAAAGCGGGAAGCTACTTCATAGACGGAAAGAGTATATTTTAAGTAAAATATACAGAAAAATTATCTTTTAAATTATACAAAAATATATTTTGAGCATGTCTATCATCTCTTTACAAGAAAAAAGTGAACTATTTATTAAATTTATGTTCAATTTCATGTATAGTAATTTCACCAATATCTCTTTATTTGTGTTCTTTTATCCAATTCCTTTAAACACGTCTCTAAAATTTGATAGAAATAAAAAGTTTGATTAAGAAGAATAAGAAAAAGAAAAAGAAATAAGTAGAGAGGAGAGGTGTGTGGTGGAGATGGGTCCCACTTGAAGAGTAGTTAACGAGCTGGCAAATTCCGAAATTTTGACAGACTGTTCCCCCTCACTCACACACACACATAGTAGTCGCCTTCTCTTCTTCTTCCTCTTCAAATTCCACCATTTTTTCCTCATTTCATCCCCAATCCCTATCTCTCTCTCTCTCTCTGTCTCAACCCAATCCCATCATAACCATTTTCTCTAAAATATTCAATCTTTCTATCTTTCTTTAAATCAAAACTTTTCATTTGCTACGTTCTTGCTTCGACATGGCCGAGGAAACCAAGACGACGGCCGCGCCGGCGGTTCCAGAGGCGGCGTGTGCAGCTGAAGAAGTGGTGGTCTCCGACGTTCCGGTGGCGGAGAAGCCTACTGCTGTAGAGAAGGAGGTTCCGCCGCAGCCCGAGCCCGAGCCCGCGAAGGCGGCGGAGGAGGTAGCGGAGAAGGAAGTGGCGGCGGAGGAGAAGGTTGCTGAATCCGCCTCCTTCAAGGAGGAGAGCAACAAAGTGGATGATCTCGTTGATCCGGAGAAGAAAGCGTTGGAAGAGCTCAAGGTCTTGATTCAAGAGGCTCTCAACAAGCACGAGTTCACCGCCCCTCCGCCGCCGCAGGCGAAGGAGGAGGAAAAGAAGGAAGAAGAGGAGGTAAAACCTAAAGAAGAAGAGACGAAACCCAAAGAAGAAGAAGAACCCAAACCAGAGGAGAAAAAGGAAGAAGCAAAGGCAGAATCTTGCGAAACCCCAGCTGAAGTTCCACCGGTGGCGGTGGAGGAGAAGAAGGTCGAAGAAGCAACCCCACCACCACCACCATGTGCAGAAGAGAAGGAAGAGATAAAAGAAACCATAGTCCACGAAGTCACCGCCCCAGCCCCACCGCCATGCGAGGAGCCTGCAGCCGCCCCCGCGGCGGAGGAGGAGCCCGCTCCGCCACCAACCCCAGAGGAGGTCTCCATCTGGGGGGTCCCACTCCTCGCTGACGACAGGAGTGACGTCATCCTCCTCAAGTTCCTAAGAGCTCGAGACTTCAAGGTGAAGGAGGCCTTCGCCATGCTCAAGAGCGTGGTGGCTTGGAGGAAATCCTTCAAGATCGATGAACTACTCACAGAGGAAGGAATCTGCGAAGGGCTCGAGAAGGTGGTCTACTTGCATGGAGTGGACAAAGAGGGACACCCAGTTTGCTTCAACGCCTTTGGCGAGTTTCAAGACAAGGAGCTCTATAACAACACCTTTGGCGATGCTGAGAAGAGGGGGAAGTTCTTGAGGTGGTATATTCAGTTGCTGGAGAAGAACATCAGGAAATTCGATTTCAGCCCTGATAGCATATGCACTATTGTACAGATCACCGATCTCAAGAATATGCCTGGCTTGATCCTTTTCAAGAAGGATTTCAGACAAGCTACTAATGAAGCCCTCCAGCTTCTCCAAGATAACTACCCTGAATTCGTTGCCAAGCAGGTATAATCACTCTAAAGATTCCTTTTTTTGCAATAAAGATTCATTTTTTATCTTGAGATTTTGAGTTTATGTAGGTTGGAACGTGTGATTTTGCCCATTTTGGTGTTAATTTGTGGTATTCTTGAATGTGTTTGCTGATGGATTTGTGTGTGTGCTGTGTAATAATTTGAACTAGTATTTATTGCCAAATTGATACTCACTCTCTCTGTCACACACATACACACACTAAAGATCCAATTTTTAACTGATATTTTGTGTGGATGTGTATATTTTGTCTAATTTGTATTCCTTTTTGTTGTTCTTAAATTGGGTTGCTGCACTTTTGATTGATGGGCTGATTTTTGGGTTGTTTGTTAACAAAAACTGATAGGAGTATTTGTTTTTGGTGTGAAGGTGTTCATCAATGTCCCTTGGTGGTATGTGGCTTACAATAGGCTAATCAGTCCATTCTTGACTCAAAGGACCAAGAGCAAGTTTGTTTTTGCTGGCCCCACTAAGACTGCTGAGACCCTCTTCAAGTCAGTAAAACTCTTATTGCAGTTGATGATTATTAGTAGCTTTTGAGGTGTACTAGGTTATAAGAAGACATAGATGTAATAACTGACTTCCTACTTGTGTTGTGATAATATCAGATACATAGCACCTGAGCAAGTCCCAGTTCAGTATGGTGGCCTAAGCAAGGCTGGTGAGGCAGAATTCACCACTGCTGATGTTGCAATTGAGGAAACCATGAAGCCCACATGCAAGCACACCGTCGAGCTACCTATCACCGAGGTGGGCCTCGTCTAAAATCGACCCGTTCCTGCTATTGACACTTGAAAGTTCTAAATTCTAATGGTGGTTTTTGGTTCTTGAACTTATATGCAGGCTTGCACACTTGTTTGGGAGGTGAGGGTGGTAGGCTGGGAAGTTGCCTACGGCGCTGAGTTCGTGCCCACAACCGAGGACGGCTACACTTGGATCGTGCACAAATCGAGGAAGATTGGCCCTGCAGACGAGCAGGTCGTCGTGTGCAACTTCAAGATCGGGGAGACTGGGAAAGTCGTGCTCACGTTCGATAACCAGACGTCAAAGAAGAAGAAGCTTCTTTACAGGTTCAAGATTAAACCCTCTGAATGAACAAAGAATTTAAGTGAAGAGAGGAAGGGTGGCTTCATGCTTTTGTTCAGTTACATAATTCTTTTTTCTTGATTTGTGTTTAAAAGGAGAGAAGAAAATCACTTAGTTGGTCTGAAAAATTTGTTGTTGATTCTATATTTGTTTGTTGGTTGTTATTATTATTACAATTGTTGTTGGATTGTGGGAATGTGTTGGTGTAACAAATTTGGAATGCAAAGAATGGCAGTACATATTGCTTATGGAAAGGGGGTTTTGGAGAATTTGTGAATTTGGAAATATATTTAATTTTATGTGAATATTTTGTATCTTTTTCTTGCATAGTTCTTGTTCTTTTTCATGGATGTTGATGTCAAAAGTTAATACTATTTCTTACATCTCTCTAAAGGATGGAAAATGCCAAGATGTCAAATTCTTGCATGTGTATCTAATTTATTGCAAAGTTACAAGTGGACATAGTGATTGTGTTTTTCTTTCTTGTGTACCACAACCAATATACCCTTATGGATATGGGACCATGTGCTAGTTTGGAACATCATGCAACGGTCTTTTTGCATCATTTATTCAAATTTTTGAAGTCATGACCTACACAAACATGGACATTTTAGATATTTTAGACATAGTTTGACATTGTTTCTAGTCGCCCTAACAATGGCTAGAATCTGAGTTTCATCTCAGATATGATGCGATTTCGGATAGTTTGACATTGTTTTTGATTGCTCTAACAAAGACTAGAATCAAGACTTACTTTAGATACGAGACAATGATACATTTCAGATAGTTTGTCATTGTTTCTATTCGCTCTAACAAAGGAGTCGGGTGTCACCTTAGGTATTCCGGATAGCTTGACATTGTTTTATTCGCTCTAATAAAGTCATTTTAAATATGAGACAATGATGCATTGTATACAGTTTGACATTGTTTCTAGTCGCTCTAACAAAGACACGAACTGATGTTTTCTGGATAGTTCGATAATGTTTCTAGTCTCTAAAATAAATTAGATTTTTTTAACTTGGAATATAATAGCAATCGCTAAATGATGATGTGCACAATTTAAATAACGAAAAATCTGATATTTCAAAATAGTATCAAGAATAACCAAAAAAGTGGAAACAAGACCAGGTTATTCTGACAATCTTTCTAGTTACTTCGTTCTCTATTTCTATTTGAGAGGATCCTAAGAAAAATGATTTTGTTTCCGCCGAACTAAAACAATACGCCAATGTATCTAATAAACCAAAGTCACGTTGAATAGCTATTTTGTTCCAATTGTTTTTTAGAAAGAAAAAAAAAGGATGATCTTATGGAAGAATATGTTTCATCTTATGCTACTTAATTGGGCATTGCCCTCATTAGTTAAAAAAATCATTAAACATATTTATAGAGAAAGTAATAATAGGGTATATGTTAATGTGTAAATGAACATTCATTTCTTTACTATGTAAACATAGTTTTGTTTACAAATATGTAGACAAAAGCACTTGTTGTTTTGTGTACACCAAGACCATGCACATGGGTGCATAGACTTATTACTTATACCAAAAATCATCAATAAAAAAAATATATTTTAACTTAGTGTATTAAATTATCAATCAAGGGAACAGAAGAGAGCCCATTGGCAGTCATATCTTGAAATACTATCAAAAAATAAATAGTTAAAAATAAATCAAGAAAGAAGAAAGCATAAACAGTTTGTTAAGCACTTTACAGAGAAATGTTTTCATTAATTAAACAGTAAAAGTATTAAATATATATAATAAATCAGTTTGTCAGAGAAGAACACTTCTATTTGAACCAAACAAATTAATTCAAATATTTGGGACAATAGTCAGCTTAAGATTCTTTTATTCTGAAATACCTGCAAATTGTATTGCACTAAAGTTTGGTGTCTAATCATTCTTCCCACCTACTTAAATAACTAGAGAAAATGTTTTTCATCATCAATTATCACCTCATGTTTTTGCCCCACATTTATTTCAATAATCCCAAAATTGATTTCCTTAATGTAGACTTTTATCAATTTTATTTTCTAAAGATTCTTGATATTTTCTTTGGGAGATATTCAAGATAGGTTTTGATTTTTTATGTAATTATGAAAGTTAATTATGTATCATTATTATTTAACGGTCAATCTCAAAAAGTGTATTGTTTCCCCTTTAGTATATGGACTCACATATTTTTTAACACATGCAATTCATCACACCACATCTCAATATTTACAAAATTACTACATAACATCATAATTTTTCTTAAAACTCGTGCTCACTCCCCCTATCATGGACAGAGGGAGTATTAAGATTGTAAAACATCTAGATTCTTATGAAATTTTTGGATTTTTTCGGGAAGCAGATGATTAATCACATACTTCTCATGTTCTATGAATAATTGGGATATTGAGGAATAATCAGAAAGGTATTTTGGGAATCGGTCTAATTCTATCTCTGTCATTCCATTTGAAAAATGGATGATTTCAAAGAATTGATCTCTCTTTTAATGGTTGAATCTCTCTTTAATCGATCGATGTGTGATATTTTGAATCATCATTATTAATTGAATCCAAACTATTTATGAATTGATTATAAGATTCTTGTAGTTGGTTAGAATACGTTATTTAAATGAAACTGGATCTTGTAAAATTAAGTGGTCAGATTACAAATCATTAAAATCATCAAAGCTCAATCTTGTTAAGCATAAAATCAAATAAAAATATTATAAATATATGAAAATGGGAAAAGAAATTAAAAAACGAGTTGAGTTTGAGTTGAACCTCATATTATTTTAATTATGACATGATTATTATTTTCTTTTATCAAACAAACTAGAGAGAACAAGCCCAAAAGAAGGATTTTATTGTGAAATGATGTTTTACCAAACATTAGTGGCCTTTGAAACATACTTACAGTTGTGGTTATAATCATATTTTTGTTATAAATTGTTATGTATTAATTGAAATTGATGAAGTTAGGCTCTGGGAAATGGATTGCTTTTTCTTTGTCAAATTATATTGTGTGCCATCAACATTAATCTAATCTTTCTCAAAATAAAATTATTACTTCCCCATTCACAAACAATGTAATTTTATTATCTATTGTAGTTGTCGACTAAAAATGTACTCTTCTTTTTCTTACAAAAATATTCTCGTAAAATATTCATTATTTTAAACCTCACATATAGTTTACTTTTTGGACATTTTTTCATTTAAAACATATTTTACAATTTTTTTCTCCAAATTCATATCAATTTTCTCAAAGAACACTTTTCGTGAAGAGAAGGGAATAATTTACAAGCAACAATCATTCTTTATATTCTTCAACCTCTTTATACAAATTTTAATTTCTTGGTATAGAGGGGAGTTCTATGACTATGTCATAAGGCTGTCTTAATTAAAAGTTGAATCTTTCTCGTCTTTGAGAGGCTTGCAGTTTTTCTAGAAGATTCTCTTATTTGTCAAACTATTACGATATCCTTCTCACAAAAAATAATCATAAAGAAATAAGTACTAAGATTAAGATTTAAGAAGTTAAACTTTTGCGCTTTGAAAAAGTGGTTGATTGGTATTTTAAAGATAATTTTTTTCTTATTACGAAAGTGATCACTTATTATATAACAGTCCAATAAAAAAATGTAATCGTTTTTATCGAAATCCAGATAATAGCATAATTTTATCTAAAATATAATCAAATCAAACCAATATAACATTTTTGATATGGCTGATTTGCATATCTCTACCTAATCATTACATAAAAAGAAAATCTTTCAGTCTATTATAGATTTTTAGAGTTGTATGTGTGTATCATTTCATATCATGAACTAAGAATTATGATTAATGTCTTCACCAATTTGGTCAAATACTTTGCATGTGAGTAGGGTTCATCACATGTTATCTTGTGTCCCAACCACTTTTTCACCAATTTGGTCAAATGTTGTTTATGTGAATAGGGTTCAAATAAACTCTTGAAATCTCAAAGTGTTCGGTAAATAATACTCGAGACTCGACTTAATATGAAAACTTGAGTATAATAGTATTCGATTATTCTTCAGTTCGATTAACCCTTAAACCCTAACCATGTGTAAGTCTACCAAGAAAATAAATCACCCAAAGTATTACCCAAATATCCATATTTATATATAATAGAAATGCAAGGTCCATAATGACCAAAGCCAGTTACAACCAAAATAAAATAGTCATGAAATTATAGGCCCATTGGTGTTAGGTCTAATCAAAACTTTATATAGCCCAACTAGTTCATCTTTTTCTCTTATAATGAACATTATTTTTAAAAAATAAGTTACATAATCTTCGAAAAATATTTCGAAGTTTTGTACTTGAAATAATAATTTATCAGGCTAAAAAAATTGCTTCATTTAAATCTCTTATATTTTTATATATAATTCTTTATTTCTTATTACTCCATTCGTCCACCAAAGTGTTTAACACTTTGACATAACACGTGTTTTAAGAAAATAAGTTGATTTTGAATGAAGTGTGTAAGTAGTGTAATGAGTGGAGTGTGTAATGAATGTAGTGAGTGGAGATTGAGTCTCACTTATAATAATTATTAATTGAGATGTGTGTAGAAAAGTAGAGTTAGTGGAGTTTGAATCTCACATGATTTATAATTTTTAATTAGATTGTATGTATAGAAAAATTACTATAAATAGAAAGTTTGAAGTGTTAAACACTTTTGTGGACGGCCCGAAAAGAAAATACGTTAAACACTTTCGTGGATTGAGGGAGTACTATTTAATAATTCAACCACTTATGATTAGGGGTGATAGTTAGAGGATTGGACTTGAGAAATTTTTTATCACTACTCGAATTTTGATGGGATTTAGGAGTTACGAACAAAAATCAGGGATTTTTTTAATTAATTTTCATTTTGATTTTAATTTTAATTATAAATTTAATTTTTTTAGTCTTAAATTAAAAATTACAAAATTTCATTTAATTTAATTTTCTAAATTTAAGATTTTGATCATGTTTGGAACATTTGTATTCGAGATTAAGACCAGGGTTAAAAAAATTCTCATTAGGGATTCAATTAAGTAGCAAAGGGATTGGTTAACCATAAAATTAAAAAAAAAAATGACGCTAGGACTTCGTAGGTACCCAATTTCGAACCGATTCTTAACCCTACTTATAATCCAATTTATCATTAAAGTAATTGATTATATAAATCATTCAAAAATTGAGTGATTCATAATAACCTAAAAATAGTGAATTTTTAAAGGAGATATAAGAATTGAGAAGTTTTGACCAAAAGGTGAGAGATTTGTAAATAATTATCTTAAATATCACATTCTCCAAATCGAGCGACCCCTTTAAAGTAAGTAATTATATACGAGCTCTAAATTTACCAGCTAACGCATTTTAAAATATTGTACTTCTAAATTTGTAAATACTTTTAAACAAGTGGTTGAATAATTGTTGAAATGTTTTAATTTTTTTCTTTTTAGAAAAATGATTATTTTTAATGGAACAATTCAATAAAGAAATATAGTACTCCTTCTCTCCCACTAAAAATTACTCCATCCGTCTCATTCAAGATGACTCATTTTGCCATTTTCGTCCGTCCCAACAAGATGACTCATTTCATTTTATAACAATTTTTTTAGGAGAGATATGTATTGAGTAAGTAAAAAGAAGAAGACTTTATTGGTATGCGTGCCCAAAAAAAATAGGTCATCTTAAGTGGGACGGAAGGAGTACTATATTTCTTTATTGAATTGTTCCATTAAAAATGATCATTTTTCTAAAAAGAAAAAAATTAAAACATTTCAACAATTATTCAACCACTTGTTTAAACTACAAAAGTTTACATTATAAATTTTTTTTATTCATTTTTTTTTTGGTCATTTTTAATATGACGAAAGATTATACTCCATCCGTCCACGAATGTGATTAACATTTTGATCCGGTACGGGTTTTAATGTATTATTTTGACTTTGTGGAAAAATGTAGTAGGTGGAGATAGTGGAAAGTAAAAAGTAAAATGTTAGTGAAGTTAGTAAGGGTAAAATGATAAAAAGTTAGTGGAGTTAGTAAGGGTAAAAGGGTAAAAAGGTGTGTCCAAAAAAGGAAACTTTTAAGGGTCCATTTGGTACCCAAGTTAGGATATGGATGGATAGGTTTAAAATAATGTGGTGGGTTAGGATATGAGGAGTTAATTATAATATGTTGGTCCATTTGGTAGATAAGAAAAGAACTAGTTAAAAATTACCGAAATGCCACTGAGTGTCAGCGGTCTCTGACACTCAGAGATCGCTGACAATGTGTTTCAACATATAATTGTTTATTTTACGAACAAAATAATCCACACTCAGAGATCGCTGACACTCAGAGATCGCTGACAATGACACTGTTCCAGATGGTTTAAAATAATATCACCTATTTGGTGAGTTTATAAACCCTCCATAACTGGAGGTTTTCTTCGGGCCGTGTTAATAGCACCGGGCCTTCACTTTTCCACAAATACTACCAAATGAGAGTTTAACCAGGATTAAATTTGCCCAACTGCCTTCAACCATGCTACCAAATGCACCCTAAGTGTTGACAACATTGGTGGACGGCCCGAAATGGCAAAACGTTAACGACATTGATGGACGGAGGGAATATAATTATTGGAATTTTTCATTGTTGAAAAAACCAACATGGAAGGTAGAACTTAGTTTAATAATAAAGTGATTATTGAGAGCTCAACTGCACCCATTGTTACTCAATCAATGCCAAAAGGTAACAATTCAATGCCAAAAGCAAGTGTGGTTCATGACTTGATGTGATTGAATGATGATTATTACTTGTTAATGACTAACTAACCTATTTTATTACCTTTCTTTCACTACCATTCAATGTAAACATCATAATTATATTCTCAATTTGTTCCTTCCAATTTGTGTTAGCAATTAATCTTTCCTTTTTAAATATACCTACCTCTATTTGTTCATTGTCTTTGTCTCACTTTCTATTTTACCAATTACTCATATATTAAATATTATGTATGATCAATTACACCTTATTGCTTTTGTTTATTACTCTCTCTTGTCCCGATAATATAGTCTCATTTGTTTCTGACACATAGACTTATACACGTGGTGAAAGTGGATTCACTTTAATATGTGAATGGCTATTTTTTTTTTGTCAAAAATGGAAATAGGAAAATTTTATTAAAACAACCCAATTAGAAAAGTGAAACTATTTTGTTGGGACGGATGAAGTACGTAATATCATTAAAATAATAAATTCAATAACGGAATATGAGTGAACATTGAAAATATTATAGGTAAAATCAACTAAATTTAACATTTTAATTAATATTTATTAAAAATAAAAAATTATACTCACTCTGTCTACTAAAATGATTTATGTTTTGACTCATCGCGAGTTTTAAAATGTGTTTTGATTTTAATTGGGATGTATAGTGCGTGAAATTTGGATCTCACTTGATATATTGTGTTAAATTGGGTTATGTAACCGACCAAAAAAAATTGGATTGTGTCGCTTGTGTGAAGTTAGTGAGTTTTGATATCACTTAATATATCATTTTATATTAAATTATGTGAAGTAATTATTGTGAATCCCATTACTATAAATGAAAAATATATATTTAAATGTAAATTAATTTTGTACATTCTGAGACTACAAATTGTAAACTATTTTCGTACACAGACATAGTAACCATATAATTAATAAATCGAAATTAATACTCCCTCCGATACCTTTATATTGATTTCTCATATTATTATAATACACTTCATTGAATAAAAGGAGAACCAATATAAAAGGATTTTAAAGAATAAAATTTTAAAAAATTATATATGCTATTTATATATATAGGATGTAGATCATATAGAAAGTGGTTTTAAAGTAGGAAATAAGAAGGAATCTTGTCCCTTCATTTTTATGATCTAACGACCCAGATTAATTACTAATTTTTGAATTATTAATTATTAAAATATTCTATAATTAAGATCAAAAGGGTAAACACGTACTTTTAAATATGAGAGAGAAAAATCATATATTTAATTATTTATTATTTTCTCTCCAACTTCCTCTCTCATCCATCTCACACATCCTCTCTCATCTCTTCTCTCTCTCCACGGCGGTTCTCTCTTCTATCTTCTTTCTCTACACGGCGGACGCGATGGTGGTGGTGGAGGCGGCGCGTGCATAGGCCGCAGAGTGAACCGTCAACCTCCTCGACGACCCCCAAGTTGGTGCAAATGACTGTGAGGAGTCGTGAGTGGCCTGAACCCACGATGTGTTTGCCGCGATGTCAACGTCGACATACCCGAGGTCGACGAGGATGAAATTAGACGGCGATTTAAATTCGGAGGTGTAGGAGAGGTCCTCGTCATCGTGGCCACCGTTGCGCAAGCGAAGGTGGATGCAGAGGTTGTTGGCGAAAGAAAACGGGAATGGGTCGCTGCATGTATACGTTGCACCACATATACATGTGGATTGCATTATCATATACGTGAAAATTACAATGTTATTTTATCTTTGTACCGTTTAATAATATCATATTGCACCACGCATATATGTGAATTGCATTGACATATCTTGCATTGTCATTTTAGATTAGCATGCAGTGTTTTCAGTCCAACCAATTTATATTTTGTACAGACTGCAATGCATCAATAAATATAATGTAATGCACCAGACGTTTGATTGTAAATCAACATGGCGTAAATTGGTATTGCATGCGATAAAGTTGTTTTCGGTTGCGTTTCCCAATTAAAATTATTTTAATTCAAAATTTGGGGAATTTTCAAATATTTTTAGAAGATTATGTTATCTCATAAATTTGTCCAACTACCAAAATTAAATGGTAGTACAATATATATGTGTCTAATGCAAATTACATAATTTTACAGTGCAACACTACATATATATTTAATGCAAATTACATGAATATACAGTGCAACAATAAACAAACGGCAGTTGGGGAAGTTTTTTTCTTTCCTATTATAGTTCTGTAATTAATGGTATCATTCAATTTTCGAATCTTAGGAACCGTCAAATTTTTTACCTAAATGTCCTTCTTGCATTGTAATTTAACAATGCAACACGTTTTCAAACTTAATTTTTGAAAATTAAGAGATCAATTACAACCATTAGATCTATTGTAATGGAGGGACAAGATATCTTCCTATTTTATACCTTATAAATATTTTTTTACCCATATATATAGGAGGATAAACTTTATATCAATCATATAAAATAAATTCAAAAATAAAATAAATATTAAAATTTAATAATTGTGTAGGACACAAAAATATAATACTGAATCTAGTCCCATCGAAATTATCTTATTTCCAAAAAAAAATCTGGTTAAGTTACTATAATAAGTATACAAACCAAACCGCAATTTAACAACATTTAATTTAATGGATACAAAATTTATGATCAATATTTCTTAGTCGAACATATAAGAAATTTAGATCGAATAAACTCGTGACAATATTTGTTGCTTAATAGTTAATACAAACACATCGTCAACAATGAGAATTCACAAACACAAAACATCGTACGAGGTATCATATCTATATATGACTTAACAACAACCAAAACACTCCAATTTAATTTAACCTAAAACGAGTTTCTTTCAAGAAAATCACAAGACACGACACCATCTTACTTGGGATGTCCAGACGAAGCTTGAACATCGGCCCCGGCGAAAGGCATCACCTTGAATCTGTAGACGAGCTTCTTCTTCTTCGTGGTAGGGTTGTCGACCGTGAGCAATATCTTGCCCAGTTCGGTCACGTTGAAGCTGCCGGACACGACGGGTTCATCCGTGTGAAGCATCTTCCTGGTCTTGTGTATTATCACTGTGTAGCCTCGTTTATCGTTTGGCACGTACTCGGCACCGTAGCTCACTTCCCACCCGACTACACGCAGCTCCCAAACGATAGCACATGTCTGCAGATTGTACAATTTTAGATAATTATACGAACGATAAACAACTTCGAAAGGTGTTAAAACACTTTCCCAGCCGGCCCAGTCAGATCACTCAGGACTATGAAACCAGGTGATTGGGTCGATAGTGGTGGTGTAAACGAACCAAACCTTTCGTAAACTATTTGGATCTCGGCTCGATGAAAGCTTACTTGATATTCATTCTTTCACTAAACGAACTGAACTCGAGCCTCAAATTGATCTCGAATTACTTTTCGAGTCAATCTTGAAACTAATGGTATTCAGTTCTAAAGATTCACGAACATGTTCGAATATTATCTTAACGAGTCGAACTTCAAATAGTTCGTGAAGTTTGTTAAATAAGTGTGTTCATGAAGTTTAAAAACGAGTTGAACTTCGAATAGTTCGCGAACTTTATATATGAACTAGTTCATGAACTTGTCACATTAATATAAATATATATATATATATATATTAGCTCAAATAATTTAATACTCCTTCCATCCCGCTAAACGTGGCCATGTTTCTTTTTTGGGACGTCACACTAAAAATGGTCACTTTCCTAAAAAGGAAAAAGTTTTACTTTTAAAATACATTTCTCCTACTTTTTTAATCTTCGTGCCGGATCTCTTGTGGCCGCATTTAGCGGGACGGAGGGAGTAGCTTTTTAATGAGCTCAAACTCGAATATTTGACAAATTTGAGCCAAGTTCGGTTCGAATTTATTATTAAATCGAATAATAAATGAATCAAACTCGAACTTGATTTTAATTAATCTAATCAAAAACTCGAGCAAAACTCAAGTCTTCAAATTTTCAAAAGAGTCAAACTCAAGCTTGATAGTATTTGGTTCAGTTCAATTCGATTACAACCTTGGGGACAAGTGTCTGACACCTCTAGCAATGGCTAAGTTATGTATCAATGACCAAACTAACCTCATTAACAATGATTTCAACGATTTGCTTCGTTGCTGGTTTGATAGTGATCTCCGTGGCTGGATCATCAACTGTGAACTCGGGGTTGCACTCGCAGAAATCAACGCTCAGGCCACCATATTGAGTGGGCACTTGCTCCGGCGTTACGTACCTGTTAAGCCGACGATGTTACCAACAGTTATGGTACCGGACACCTCAAACAACAACGAACTGTTTTGAATTTAGAGAAAAAAATTACGCACTTAAAAAGGGTCTCAGCAGTTTTCGATAGGCCGGCAAAAACGAATTTGCTCTTGGTTCGTTGAGTCAGGAACGGACTCATCATCGTGTAGAAAGCAAGATACCACCACGGAACATTGATAAACACCTAAGAGCAAGAAAAGAGGTTACAAACATCACTAAAGGTAACAACTTTGGCAAATACTCTTTTTACCTAATCTGTATAAACCAAATTGTAACCATAATTTTGTCTGTTAAAAGAAGAAAGAAAAACACATGCACATAATAGATGTTCGATTATGTTCATGGCCGAAATCTTTTGCTCAGTTTCATCTATTAGTATCCAAACGAAGTGCGTGAAACCCTTATTTCCAAATAAATCTTGTGCCATCAGCAACGCTCCCAAAATAGCATTTGGTAACTTTACTACACCCAGAACGCACTTCTAATGCTCAAATTACAAGATACCAAGCTTCACGTATAGGTACTAATCAAAATAAACACCTCTCTGCTAAGCAGTGAATTAACATCAAATCAGCATATATTTTTATAACCAACGACATTATCTAAATAGCAATGCTAACTTCGCGACACTAATATTAAACATAGAATCAGCCTAAACAATCGAAACACTCCAATACGTCGACATAAAGTCAAGAAATTTTTCAGGGCATTAAATCTTTGATGAGATTTTTCGTATTTTATCTCATGTTTCATCTATCATCCTTTTCTTTAACAAATGGAATGCGAAAACCTTAACCCCTGAGAACTTCATATATACAATCAACAACGTTATCTAACAGCTTTACTAGCTTTAGCTCACAGAGAAAGCCTTTTTTACAGCTTAAAATCGAAGATATTGAGCTTAACATACAGATCTAATCATATTAAAAGTGCAGGGCATGAAATCTTTGTCAGTTTTTCGTATTACATCTCATGTTCCACCTTCATCACCCTTTCTTACCCAAACAAGTGCAAGAACCTTAGTTCCACATAACTTCATAGAATCAACGACATTATCTAACAGCATTGCTAACTTCACCACACCAAGAATGCATTATTCACATCTCGAAATCGAAAATATATCAAGCTCAAGAGCTTATGTAACATATCATAAAATCCTAATATTTTCGCATTACAGGTATCATGTTTATACCTGCTTCGCCACAAACTCCGGATAGTTATCCTGAAGAATGAGCAACGCCTGCTTCGTCGCAATCCGAAGCTCCGTCTTCCCCGGCCCAGGTGAATTCTTCAAGTCACTAACTTGAAAGATAGTATTGACCCCACCTGCATTGAAGTCCAGCTTCCTAATACTCCTCTCCAAGAACTGAATCCTCCACCTCAAGAACCTCTGCCTCTTCTCCTCATCGCCGAACGTCTTAGCATACAGCTCCTTGTTCTGAAACTCTCCGTACACATTGTAGCAAACTGGGTGTCCCTCCTTGTCGTGGCCGTGCATGAACACTACTTTTTCAAGATCGTCGCCCAAATCCTCTTTGAGAAGCTCGTCGACGCCGAAATCGCGACGCCATTTTATGGTGTTCTTGAGCATGGCAAGGGATTCCTTCACCTTGAAGTCGCGGGCGCGGAGGAATTTCAGTAAAACGACGTCGCTTCGGTCGTCTTTCAGCAGCGGCACTCCCCATATGGAGACCTCCTCAGAGGGGGAAGGGCCGAATTGGCCGGTGGTGAGAGCTTCTCGAAGGAGACCCTTGAATTCGTTCAGCGATTTGAGCTCGGGCTCGGAGAGATCTGAGATTCTGTTGCTCTCCTCCTTGAACGAGCCCAGATGTTGAGGTGGCGGTTTGGAGTTGCTCTCTGCTTCTGTTACTTCTTCGGATTCTTGAGGTACCGACAGCGCAGCTGCAAGGGGCTGAGAGGCGGTGACGGGGGTAGTGGTGGTGGTGGCGGTGACGGTGACTTGTTCTGTAGTGAGAGGGAATTCCGGTGGTGTTGGTGGCAGAGGGGTGTCTTTTTCGAGGATGGTTACTGCTTCTTGTGGGTTTTCTGCGGCGGCGGCGGGGGGCTGTGGTACGGTGGCGGGGAGTGGTGACTCCTTTTGAAGGTCTAGTGAGAGTGAAGCTAGCGGTGGTTCTGGAATGAGCTCTGGTTCCAGTACAGCCAGTGGTTGAGTTTCCTCCACCGTGGACGGCGGCGGCGATGGGGATTCTAAATGATGTATTTGGTGGGCTTCCTCCGCCATTCTAAGAGCGAGAGATAGAGAGATAGAGAGAGAGGGGGGAGGATGTGTTTGAGCTTTTGAGGTCGGTAGAGGGTAGTGCGGTAGTGTAAATCTGTAGCGTTAGACGATGGAGGAATGGAGAAGATGAAGACAGGACCGAAAGGGACTTCTGTTTCTTCTCAAGTTTTCACTTTTAGGTCGTGTTTGGCTTCATTCTAAAATACGTTAAAAGGTGAAACTAAATTAATAAAATAAAAAAGGATTAATAGCACAAAAAATCAGTTGGATTTCCAAATAAATAAGAGCTTTCTAATTTACATTTTAAATTGTTTATTTTATTTATTTTTTTAAATTCACATAAAATTTAACTTCTTAAAAATATAATACGACATGTTGAACGATTCAAATGATATATTGCATCATAATATAAGAAAGAACATATATATTTGGGGATTTGGGATTTTAAAATGACAAGATCTGAATTTTGTGTAAATTAAAAAATAGGTAAAGTTCTTGATTTTAAATGTAAATTAAAAAGTTCTAGAAATATTGTTATCAAATAAGTATATTCTAGTTCTTCATCTGTTTGAGAGTGAAATTTAATTACGTTAAAAATATGATTATATGAAACAAAACAAAACAAAAACATAAAACTCTATATTTCGAATGCATTAGTTTTAAGTTAGTATTTACTTTGCATAATACAATAAATTGATAAAATTAATCTAAATTAATTTAATGTTTATTTTGATGGATGAATGATGGATTACTTGATTTTAAATTAATTTAATAATAATATTCTTCAAATAATCAATCTTAAATTTTATTAATCCAATTAAACGACATGTAAGAGTAATTAAATATTGATAGTTCTAATATGTGATCTTGTCTTGATAGTAGTTTCTATAACTAAGACCGAAGTTGTTAATATTTTACTCTTATAGTCTTATTTATGTTTAAGAAGATAAAATTAAACTTTATGAAACCTCATTTAATACTCAATTTATTTTATTAATAATAATTCATTTATTTTTTACATTAAAATAATATGAATAAAATATTTTTTAAAAAAGTGTAAAATTTTTATAAATGTAATAATATATATATATATATATTGAACAAGTTTTTCACGAACAGAAAAAGTATCAACATAAGAGCTTATGAATATAAAGCTCGAATGAGGAAAAGGCTTCACTAAATAGGATTAGTCGAAATAAATATAAATAAAATAAGTTAATATAATATTTATTAGTTAGAAATTTAGAATTATATTTATAGGGTATTTGATTTGCTTGATTAGTTTGATTGGTAAAATAATCAAGTACAGTGAAGTGTTTAATTTATTTGATTGAGTGCGAGATAAATTATTTGGCTCGTAATTAAATAATTATTTGATTATTAATCAACCTAATTTTGGTTTGATTAGATTTGACTATTAATCATATAATTTATCTAACATTTGAATCAAACAAATGATTATATAATTCAAATAATTACATCTTCTTTTATCCTATCAATTTATTTCAAAGCATCCACTAAAGCAAAACCCCCATAAGATATCATAAATTGAGTGATTAATGCTATAATAAAAATTATTTGCTTAATAAATATTAAACCTTGAATGATAAAATTAAAATAATATGGACGAATGAGAATAAATCAAATCCTACTTAATAAACATATATTTAGTGCTTAGTAAACACTAGGGTGTCTATTCGGGTCGGATCGGGTACCCTATCCAAAATTTTCAGGTAATAGACCCCAAAAATCATAAAATTTAAACATCTGAACCCGATCTCGAAATACTTGAGCCAATTGAAATAATTTCAAATATTTGTATTTTTTTCAGGTATTTTTTGAATTTTTAATATTAATTAATTATGTAACTTATTAAAGAAAATATTAATTAAAAGTGAGATTAAAAAATTATAATTATGCAATTAATTAATAAAATAAAATATTAATTAATAAAAATAAATAAATTTTCAGATATTATTCGATCGGGTTCGGGTATGAATTTCCAAAAATATTAATAGCCGAATCCGACTCGAATACCCGAATTTTGAATTTTTGGATACCCAAATCCGAGTGAATTTCAGATAATACCTGAAATACTCTAACTCGAAATCCGAATTGACACCTCTAATAAACACATGATTAGGATGGATGTCTCACCTAAATTAGCTCATTTTCATAAAAGAGCCCACATATATTACTAAACCCCCAATCAACACATTACATTTTTTTACTAATGTTTAATTTCAAAAAGTTATACCAACAGAAATATAGGCGAAATCCAGCACGAGGGAGGGACTACATTTATTGCTACAAGATTTGAAGATATCTAACATGAAATCATTTAGATTTAGACAGAATATATCACCATTATATGAACAACACATGCAGTGGGTGTTTCATTGAGGTTTGCACTAATAGAATACGATCAAACACGGCCTAATTGGAGTGAGATTCTAAATATATTTTATTATTTTTAATAAGTATATAGTTAAGACAAAATGTGTTTGTGTAAGAGAGATGGTGACGTGTCAATCAGGTGGGGTTGACACGAGTGGGTGTGTGTGATGGAATCCTAGGTTTTATATTTATCCATTTGTCGGTTACTTTGCCCTTCGCAATAATCATTTCCTAATTTTACCCTTTTTCATTTTTATTTCTCTGGAAGAAATAACTTGTTGGAAGAAAATTGTCAAAAATATCAAATATAGACTTTGGAATTAATATAGGACGAAATTCGTTCTTCAATCCAATTACTTGTACATATATTAAATTATTATTTTAAATTGTGCTTGTAATTATTTTTCATATTTACAAAATATTTATGTACATGATACTTTGCGTACCTCTTTTAAATTAACGATATACTCCATTCGTCCACAAAAAATGATTTGAGTTTTGTCATTTCGATACGTCGACGAAAATGGTTTATATTTGAAACTTTCAATTTATAATAAATGGACCCCCACCACTAACTACACATAATCCAATTTAAAACAATATATCAAGTGGAATCCAAACTCCATTAACTATGCACATTATTAAAATTGGTGTTAGGTTAAAATGTAAGTCATTTTTTCTGGATGGAGATGGTAATAATTTTCAATCAAAAAACTTATCATCTTATTTGATGTTCTAAGTGAAATTTTTGCTCCACTATTCATAAAAAAATATGAAAATTTGTATTTCTTTCTGTCCATCAAATTTTTTACAATTTGACCTAATGCATATTTTATTTAATTATAGTGCTTTGATTTTGTATTAAAAAATATATAATAAGTGTAGTTTAAATATTTATGATAGATTGTAACAAAATGTGTAGATTGAATGTAATAATAAAAAAAATTTAAATGTATTTTTTTTGCGAACAAATCGAAATGAGAAAAAGTAAATAATATTTGTGTGCGTAGGAAATCTATTTTATACAAATAAAAGGCCTTTATCTGAGCCCATAATAATATGCTGTCTTTAGGCCCATTATATATATTAGTTGGTCCAAATTGGGCTTAACGGCCCATTATTCCATCTATTTTTTTTTTAAAGTGATTATTTAAAAAGGAAAAAAATAAATACGGCACCAGTATATTCAGTTAAAGCTGATCGATAATAAACCATACCAAAAAAAAAAAATCTTCAGCTCAAACTCAGAGTATTATGTGAACTATATCACTCCATAAGTTTTGGCGGGACTGTAAATATCATGCAAGATTTCTGCTAGTTAATCGGAAAAGATAATAATAAATTTATTTTTGGTTGGTTATGGCAGTTAATCTTGCAGCTAGCCATGTCTTTTCCCAATCATTTGCACCATCATCATCGTCATCAGTTGCTCCGCACCAAATCCAGCACAATCCCAGTTGCAGTTTGGGGAAGTTTCCTTCTCGCAAAGTTCCCAAGATTCCCGATTTCGCCGTAGTTTGTGCTAGCTCGGCGGCGGCTGCCGTAAAGGTGGAGACTTTGCCGCCATTGGAGGTGAGTGAGATTGATGGGAAGTGCAGGAAGTGGGCGTGGAGGGGTTACGCCATTAATTATTTTGTGTATCCACAAATTACCGGCGAAGCTTCTGATGTGAATCTCAATCCTCCCCTCCTTCTAGTTCATGGTTTTGGTGCCTCAATTGCTCATTGGCGCAGGTGTGTGTGTGTTTTGGGTTTTTCTTTCTTGTTCAATTTATGAAATTATCCTAACCTATTTAGTTCGACAATAAGCTTATTATTCCCCTAAAAGTGTTTATTACTCTGTATTCTATAGAATTGATAAATTGCTACTAGTAAGAGAATACATTCATCAAATATCATGTGTCTTTTACTTCCCCCTTGAGGGTACTCGAAGTGATACCCTAGCTCGTTGCAAGGAGTTTTCTAGTATGGTTTGTCATTTCTTGGCGTGCCATTGTGTAGTTTAAAGCCATTATTGAGCTTGTTTGGCAAGGTTTCATTTTGGTTATTGGGCTATTGTGTAGTTTAATGTGATTCCCTAGCTCATTGATAGGGGGTTTATCTAGTATTATTTGCCTCTTCTGCCTAGTTTTGGTGGGATGATTTGTAATTTGAAGTGATTCTTGAGCTTGTTGTGCATGGTTCTTTATTGTTTATTAGGCTATTATAAAGCTTAAAGTGATAATCGACCGAGCTTGTTGTGTAGGGTTTTATCTAGTATGGTTTGCATCTTTTGCGTGGTTTGATGAGCTATTTTGTAATTTTAAGTGATTCTCGAGCTTGTTGCACATGGTACCTTGTTGTTTATTGGGCATTCGTTTAGTATTACCAGGCTTGTTGCATAGGTTTAATCTAGTACGGTTTTGTAATTTGAAGTGATTCTTGAGCTTGTTGCACATGGTTTGTGTTGTTTTGCTTTCTATAGTTTAAAGTAATTATCAACCTTATTGCATAGAGTTTGCGTTGTAAGGTTTGCCTCTCCCGAGTTGTTCGATGTGCTATTATATAGATAACGAAGTTTACCTATAGATAGGATATGTTCATTCGCGGATTGGGACTTTTCTACTCGTCTTATAGATCAATGGCATTAATAATCACCTTCAAAGACCATCATTTTCCAACATTTAGAGGATCATATTTGGTTTTTCTTTGAAATTTGTTTTCACTTTTCTTAACAAGTTTATATTGTTTAATTGTAGATTTCAGTACTTATATTGACTGTTGCTGAGTTATATATATCATTTTTAGGAATATACCAACACTGGCTCAAAGTCACACAGTTTACACCATCGACCTCCTCGGCTTTGGTGCTTCGGATAAGCCTGCAGGCTATCAGTATACCATGGAAGCCTGGGCTGAGGTGAATCGAAAACTTCAACTTTTTCATCTAAATTTCCGTATCTTGGTAGGAATTAAGCATGTGAAACATGTTCTTCTTTCATTTGATCATGAAACACATTGGTATTTGCAGTTGATACTCGATTTCTTGAACGAAGTTGTTCAAACGCCGACAGTTCTACTGGGGAACTCCGTCGGGAGCCTTGCTTGTGTCATTGCTGCTGCAGGTCTTGTTTCTATAATCAATCAATTTACATTTTATAGCATTCTGTTGGAATATCTTAGGACTAATTAACTTGAGCTTCAAATTCTTTTTCTGGTCTATAATCAGAGACTAGTCAGTCCCTCGTTCGAGCACTCGTGCTATTCAACTGCGCGGGTGGCATGAACAACAAAGCAATAGTCGATGACTGGAGAATAAAGCTGTTCTTGCCTTTGCTTTGGTTGATCGATTTCTTGCTCAAGCAAAGAGGAATTGCTTCTTATTTGTTTGAGCGCGCCAGGCAAAGGTAACGAGGAGTAAATTGCATAAGTCACGACTGCGTTTTAACATATCCTGCACACAATCCGTGAAAGTTAGTAAACACGACACTGTATCGAGTCGTTTTGATTTATGCTTATGGAAAGTTGATGTGAAATGATGATGACGAGCTTTATATCCGTTGATATTTTCAGAGAAACTCTGAGGAACGTGTTGTTGTCAGTATATGGAAACAAGGAAAACGTCGACGAGGAGCTCGTTGAGGTTACTAAATTCTTTCAATTGATCTGCTCTGAGCATAGCCTTATGGTTATTGAATAGTTTCATGGCTAAACATGCTGCTTCTTTCTAACACTGCAGATAATTAGGAAGCCGGCGCTTGAAGAAGGTGCTCTCGATGCTTTTGTTTCGATTATCACGGGGCCACCAGGGCCGAATCCAATCCAGTTGATGCCGAAGATCAAATCACCTGTTCTGCTCTTATGGGGCGACGATGATCCGTTCACGCCAATCGACGGACCCGTCGGTAAATACTTCTCATCCTTACCTGCTCAACTCCCCACTGTCGAGCTGTTCATGCTCGAAGGAGTCGGGCATTGCCCCCACGACGATAGGCCGGACCTCGTCCACGAGAAGTTGCTTCCTTGGCTGGCCAAGCTCCCTCTTCCACAAGAATCATGATACTAAACTATATACTGAAACTGGTAATGTTTGTGCTTTTTATTTGTATCTTATTATTACATGCGATCACAAGTACAAGTGTTCTTTTGCTTCTTTTTTAATGCATTTATTCATTGTTTGGTATACAACATATCATATGATTAACTTGTCTTATCAAATTATGTTTGGTAGGAAATGTGATTAACACGTGAGGTCCGCTATTAAATAATTGACCGTGTAAAAATCACTATTTTTCCTACATTTTAATCATAAGAAAATTGTGAGATTAAAATAATTTTGATCCAATATACAATTTTAATATTATCATGTTATATTGCATCTTGACTACCAAACATAACCTTAGCGGCCTTATACGCGATATTAATAGTGTTCTTGATTTGGGAATGAGCTCTAAATTGAGAGCATTCATTCATACACTAATTTTACTCAATTGAAAAGCAAAATTGAAGATTGGTGGTGACTATTTTCAGTGCTCCATCATAAGAGATCTTAGAGGTTTAGGTTTCGAGTTGTTAAAATAGTTGGGCTAGTCCGGGCCGGGCCGATCGAACATGGGATATGAGCATGTTGGGAAGTGGATTCCAGCACCTCCCGAAGGGTGGGTCCTCCGTGTATCGTACCTGAGAGAGCTTATGAGAGTGCGGCCTGCCTCAGTCGAAAAGGGTCTGCACTACCATTGTTGACAAGAGGTTAAATGAATTGATTAGTACTACTCATACAAATATGGTGCATCATCTTTTCAAGTGACCCCTTAGTAGAAACTCCAAGGTTAAGCGTGTTTGGCTTGGAGCAATACTATAGCGTGTTTGGATTGGAGTAATACTATGATAGGTGACCTACTGGGAAGTGCTCTGGGTCAGTCTGTCAGTGAAGACAAAGCAGGCTGAGAAAAAAAGTGTCGGTGTGTGAGGCCAGTGCGTCAATTCTGATGGGCACTCCCGATCCAACATGGCCTTTTTGTTTGGCCTACCCTCATAAATGGGTCTGGCCCGCTAAAATTTAATACAAATGCTCCCTATTAAGTAGGCGTGTAAACGAGTCGAGTCGAGCCGAGTATTGACTTGATAAAACTTGGGCTTAGCTCGTTCATCTAACGAGCTTCTAATAAACAACTCAATTTTTATGCCAAACTTAAAAATCAAACTTAATTAGTTTAAGTAGCGAGATTCACTAAAATAAATTTTTATCCGAATAGTTATAAATATGACTGCATAACCCAATGGGCTATTATGTAGGCGTTGAGAGATCCATTAACGGCCTAACAAATAAAAAAAAAGTAAAAAGAAATGAAAAAAGAAAAATAAAAAATTTATAGAAAAGCAAATGAGAAGAAAGAACACCTGAAGAAGTAGAAAAGCCAACACAAAGCGGAAACCTCGGCTGAAATCGGAGAGAATTTCGTTGTTGATTGAGGGAGAGAGAGATTCCAGAGGCAAAAAATCGGAAGGAATCGTACCGATTTTCACCAAGCCAATCGAAAATGGTTGAGAACAAAGCTGAGCATCCTGGGAAATACGATTTTAATGCGAAATGGGATGCCTGTGTTGATTTAGGCGTTCGCCGCTTCGTCTACACCTCATTTGCCGGCGGTTTTGCTGGACTTATTCTCTTCCGTGAGTTTTTCTCCGCTGTCTCTGATTCTATGTGTTTTTGGCTTTTTGTTGATTGATGGTACAGCGAAATTTGTGATTTTGGTTTTTTGAGCTCGATTAAATTTGATATCTAGGTATTAAATCGATGCTATGTGTTCTGGAGTGGAAATAATGTATGAGAATAGGATTAGATCGTTCTGTAATGTGAATTGATATTGCTAAATGATTGTCAATGTAGAATGTTGAATGCAGAATGTAAGCAGGTTTTTGGTTCTCTAATTTAAAAATGTGTTGTGAACTTGTGAGTAGCAGAGTTTTTCTATCATGCTGAGAAAGATCCTATTAAATTTGCAATCTTTACATACCAATTTCTTGTATGTTTATTCGCGTTGATGATTAGTTTTTGTATCAATATGAGTAATAAGTCGGCTACTTTGAATGTTGCATCAGGAAGTCCTGTAACGCGCTGGGCTTCAGTAGCATTTGGTGCCGGGGTAGGGATAGGTTCTTCTTACTCAGAGTGTTCTCATAAGTTCAATACTTCTTCACCGAAACTGACTCCTTATGTTTCCGAGACGTCTCTCCCCGAGGTAAGTAAGTGAAAGTACTGCTTTTATGGTTCACTTTCTTTCCTGGTTGTGGTGTAGAATTTAGAGTATTAAATTATGGGGCCGTTTACCAATCTGTGACTGTGACATCGTCTTATACATACCTGAACCACTATAGGTAGTAAAAAGTATGAGCTTCTGGTCAACAACAGTTTAACTTCACCGTTCTATTTCCATTTTCTGGTTTCCATCACTTGTCTACATCCCTATCTGTCTTGTATATATTTCAACCTAATGAGTACAAAGGGATGGTTTATGAAGATTTTATGGTGGCGTGATGTAATTTTCTAAAAATTGATGTTGAGATATGAAATTCATGGATAGTAGGTATGTATGATAGTAGGAGGTTGGATAGTGTATCTTGCATCTAAAACCCCATGTCCTTGTATTTCTGCCATCTTTCTTATGAAATTATCCATCTTTTCTGGTTATAAAAAAAATTGATATATGCAAATCTTCGAATGAAACATAATGGATTAGTGGGTGGTTGTAAGTAGATCAGAATACTTCAGCCTAGACAAGTCTTATAATTTCCTTCTGGTACTGGTGATATAATTTTTTCATTCATTTGCTTTTTCTACTTACAATTTTTATTGATCAGAACTCGCTGTCCTCTTATACGTTTATAACTGTGATATGCATTTTGAAAGTGAAACTACTTATTGCAGGCTGGAGATGAATAAAGCAACGACTTCTTCAGTCCATGTTTTACTCCTTGCATTTCCTCCTATATTTGCTTTTTTTTTTGTTTCTAGTTAGAGAATGTATTGCGAAGATTCTGCTTCACTTCAGACTTCACAAAATAACAGCGATGTATTACATTGTTTTCACAAATGCTGCCTCTTTCTTTTGAATCTTTGTTGGGGAGAAGTTGAACATGAGAGAAAGAAGATAATAATCATCATTGATTCGAGGCAATTGACGAGGGCATGTGATCTTGTCTATCAAGTTATTGCATCCGATGTTTGGGTTTACATTTTGTACTATTGTGTTTAGATTAGTTCAAGAACTGACTGAATGTGTACCCTACTGGCATATTAAGTAGCTCATTATTCATGAACGTTGGCACATATTTTACATTTCGGTCGTTTGGGCTCAATTGGTTTTTGCCCGAACTGACTCAGACGCACACCCCTAGTGAGAGGTTACTCTGCTACTAATACTACGGACCAGAACTGATAACATTTGAGATTATGGAGGATTATACATTTGAGATTATGGAACTGAACCAAATATTGTCATGCTCAAGTTCGACTTGTTTCAAATTTGAAGGTTTGAGTTCTGAAAAATAAGTTCGATTTTTTTTATTATTCAATCTAATTAATAGTGACTTTGAAAATGTGCTCGAACTCGACTCGAGTTTATTAAATATTTGAGTTCAAGTTTGTTTATTAAATTTGAGTTGATACATATATTATATATTAATCTCACATGTTCGTGAATTAGTTTGTGTATAAAGTTCAATAATTATTTGAAACTTGGCTTGTTGTTAAAGTTTGTTACAAGCTTGTCAACAAATCGGGATCGTACTCCTAAGAATTTTCAGGATTCTCGATTTTCTTGAAATTAATTTCAATTCAATCTTTAAATTCTAAATTAAAAATAAAATTTCAAATTATATTAAATTTAATTTTATAAAATTCAGATTTTATTGGTTCAGTTCGAAAAAAATCAGAATTATTTAGTAAATTTACATTCAGAATCGAGATTAAAAAATTTCAATTTCAAAACTCGAGAGCTGAAAAAGTAAGAAAAGTTGTAACCATACAACTGATTACTCCCTCCGTCCACGAAAGTTCTTTACATTTTGTCGTTTTGGTTCGTCCACAAAACATTTTTACATTTCAAACTTTCAATTTATAATAAGTGGATCTACTCAACTCATACACACATCTCAATTGAAAAGAATAAATCATGTGGATCCAAACTCCACTCAATAGACACAATCACTTAAAAATAATAAATATGGTCGGTCTCAAACTCCACTCACCATACACTCTTACACAAAGTCAAAATATATTATTAAAATCCGTATCGAGTCAAAATGTCAAGAAGTTTCATAGACGAAGGGAGTATTTTTTTTAAACCCGGACTTCGATACAAATACGCAATTCCATTCCGATTTTCAACCCTAGCCCATGAGGTACACAGTGATAAAAGAAATGAATAAAAGCCCAAAAATCGGCCCACTAAAATGAGAAGGCGATGAGGTTTTATTAGATATAAATGATAAGAGGCGCTGCTAGGGTTTAGGCTGCTTCCATTTCCTATATCGCGCAGTACACAGAGGAGACAGTGAGCTGCATCAATGGCGCCGAAGCAGAAGACCCGCAATCCGGAGCTTATCCCCGGAGTCCGAAAGGTCTCCCGCTCTCAGATGTACCACAAGCGTGGTCTCTGGGCAATAAAGGCCAAGAATGGCGGCAAGTTCCCTGTCCATTCCAAGCAGGAGGCAGTCGCGGCTGTTGAGGAGAAGCAGCCCAAGTTTTACCCCGCTGATGATATCAAGAAGCCCCTCTCCAACAAGCGCAAGCCTAAGCCTACCAAACTCAGGTAATTTTGTTTGTTTGTTTGTTTACAGATTTTTTTTGTCTCCTTGAGTGGTAGTCTGGTTTGTATGTTGATTCGTTTGTGTTGTGTTGATTGTAGGGCGAGTATTAGTCCTGGGACGGTGTTGATTATTTTGACAGGGAGATTCAAGGGCAAAAGAGTTGTTTTCTTGAAGCAGCTTACTTCTGGTTTGCTGCTTATCACTGGTGAGCTGATTTTCTTTTTTGAAGTATTATGTTTTTTATTCGTTTTTAGCTTTGTTAGTGCCGCGATGTTTTTTATTTGATAGTTGTTTGTTATTGCATTGGGTGCAATGTCGTTAGATTGAATTGAATCTCGCAATGTAGTGAGTTTAAATGAAGATAGCACATTTCCAAAATGGTTTTCTGTAGTGAAATGTCGAGTTAGCTATCAAAATTTTGTATTTGACTAAAGTTATTCAAATGTATTGTATGTTGTTCAACATGGTCCCTTTTGTACTCAACAAGTCTTTAAACGCTATTTTCAGCTGTTTTGATAATGCCTCTGTTTTATTCGTGATGGTTTGTTTGTGGTGATTCTCATTTTGGGGGATATGTTTTCAATTCGTGTATAACCAATCTTGAATTCAACTGTTGAATAGCAACCTTTTTGATGATGCTGTGGTGTAGTTAAACAAATTTGGTTGACTCCCACTTTTCCGGATGGGGTGATCTCATATCCTAATTCCTTGTGGATTGGGTTTTTTCATTATTGTAATTAGTTTGACTCTCAAGCTAACTTTGGTTTCACCACCTTCTCCATATTATGCTTCATATTGTGTAGTTTTAATCAATACTATGAAACTGAGATATGTACTTTCTTTGTATGTGATCTGCTTTTCTCTGTTTGTGTTACGGTTGTACCTGATGATCCACATTTTGGGGCGAGATCATAAATTCTTGCATTTCCCAAGTGATATTAAATCATCATACAGCAAGCCCTTCTGTTGATTCTGTGGTGTAGTTGTCCATTTTGGCGACTCCCACTTTTCCGGATGTGGCGTTCTCATATCCTATTGCCTTGAGTAGTGGGTTGCTGCGATTACCTCCTGGGACTTGCCATGAGAAATACATTTGCCAATGAATGCTTAGTTAAACATGTTAGCATGCTTTCTTTTCCTCTTTGTAAATCATTACTCATTTATGTTCATTCACTGTTGTTTTAGGTCCGTACAAGGTCAACGGTGTCCCACTAAGACGTGTCAACCAGGCTTATGTCATTGGAACCTCCACCAAGGTTGACATTTCTGGTGTGGATGTCTCAAAGTTTGACGATAAGTACTTCGGCAAACAAGTTGAGAAGAAGAAGAAGAAGGGTGAGAGTGAGTTCTTTGAGGCCGAGAAACAGGTTTGTTTTCTTTCAAAATCCATGACATGTTTTTAAGTTTGTTAATCCGTTCTGACTGTGCATAATGTGAAATATAGGAAAAGAACACTCTCCCGACAGAGAAGAAAGATGACCAGAAGGCTGTCGATGCTCCCTTGTTGAAAGCTCTGGAGTCTGTCCCTGATTTGAAGGCATATTTGGGAGCAAGATTTTCGTTAAAGGCCGGTATGAAACCACATGAGTTGGTGTTCTAGAGGAGATGAACTTTCGAATTTTAGGCTCTATTTTGTTTCGAGATCCTTGAACCTTCATTGTTAGGTTGTATTGAGAACAAGTATTTCTTGTATACGAAGTTTTGCTTGCACCTTTAACTATCTTTATATGAGATTGAATTTCACAGTTAAATTTATATTATCTACTATTGTATTTCTTGTAGTGTTCGACTCGTGCTTCATTTTTATTTTGTACTATTTGTAAATTATCATCTTTCAACTTTTTAAGAATAAATGTAGGTTTATTTGTGGCATATCAAAGTATATTTATGATTCTTATTCATATAACAATGTATATTCACTCTAAGGAAAAGCTACCTCAGAGTTTATACAAAGTATTAATAAGCCCTAATTCCTTGTATTGGTGTCAATGTTGTATATACCTTTCTTAATGTTCAATTGAGAGACAATGAAAAGCAATTCCAAATATATAAGAAAGTCACTCATCAAACACAAGTCTTATGAAGTATTTGAGTATCAAATTAATTACTTCATGTTGTAAACTACCTTATCACTAACCAAAGTTATTTGCTATCTCAAGACTTTGCCCAAAACTGTGATTTACAGCTATTATCATTTATCCCTATTGACATTATAAGAATCACTCTATTTACTCTCTTTTTAGCTCCTATAAATCACTAAAAACATCTGTTAATATAGTACAGTGTCGATCTTATGATCATTCAATCTCTTATTCTTCATCTGATTGATTCTGATAGGTATATAAAATGTTAGTTGATTCAAGATAATTATTACTATTTGATTAAATAAATAGGGTAGTTTTTTATATATTAAATAATTTAAGATGTACATAGAATGATATATAAATAACATATTTTGTACGATATATTTTTAAGATGATTAACACAAATATATTTTTCAAATCCAACAAAATTAATTTTCAAAAAAATAAAAATAGCTTCAGCTTTGTGAGAAAAAGTTGAAGTTGCAGACCTTAAAGATTGAGTGCAGATGTTTTCAAGGGGAAGAAGAAGGGCAATGGTTTTTAAAGTGATGGAGTACTATTCTTCCAAGCACTCGTAACTTTCATTTCTGGATACCAAGCATACAATTGAACTTTTTAAAGTGATAGTTTAATTAAATTCACTTCAGTTACTGCATGCCAAGTTCATTGAAATCAATCAACTTATACACCTTAACATATAGGATGTTTTTAGATCTTGTGAAAATAGATGTGTTAATTAAAGATTGCACCCTAACATTTAGTAGTATTTGTTTTTCAAGTATCAAATCTATATATTTCAAAAAGTATCTAAAGAATTCCGGAACTCAGATAAATTATCATATTCATCACCCTATTGTTTGAACTTGAAATCTATCTTTAAAAGTATATCATGTCAAATTTCATTTAAGAACAAGTAAAGTTGTCAAAACTGATCCAAAATTATATGCCTCGATAGATTTATCCAGTCCATCCGTAATTAGGTTCAAATTAGGCTCACAAGTCACAACATATATACACACACACACATGTATGTATCCCACCACAAACACAATGCAATATTCATGTAATTATATTACTAACTCACAATATTATATACTCTATCAGTGATCATGTTTCTTTTTCCAATGAGTGTGCTTTTTGGAAAAAGGAGGACCACTTTCGTGAGACAGAGAGAGTATTATATATATACATACACACATGTATGTATCCTAGCATAATTGTTTGATTCAAACGTACAGTATTTTTTAATAGGTATTTTATTGTACGATGATGAATACATTGATGTGGAATATTTCGTATTAGCCTAAGCATTTCATAAATGTAAAAAAGTGGCTCTTGCATTTGAATTGGAGCACTAATTAAATTTACAAAATTGCCAAGCTACATTATCATCCTTGTATATATAAAAGTTGCTTCAAAAACTGATTTAGAAACTGCAAATATAACTGATTTCTATAACGGAAATATAATAGTTAGATTACAAATTTCATTAAGCCAAAAATGGGGATAATATTCTCACAACTCTATAAATCAAAATTTGTCGAACCAAGATACTTGTACAATCAAGTAAACAAATACATATAAAAAGAAATTGACAACTACATACTTAAGTAGCAACCATTGAACGACTTCTCTTTTTACTCTTCCCCTGTTTTCCGGTGCGCTTGTGGCCTTTGCCTGCTCTCGCGTGCACGTTCAAATCCTCGTATTCAATTGGTTTGATGATGATACCGGCCTTCTTCACCACCTGTTCATAAACAAAACCACATAAGAAAATCAGACCATTTTGATGTGCACGAAGGGATCAATGATTTCGGAAAACTGTGTACCTCAGGACGATTAAGAGCTCCAATCGTAGACACAGGATTAAATTCCGGACCAATTGGCATTCGAATACTTTGTTCAAAAACTTCTTTTGATGTGTAAGGATAAGGCAGCGTTTTCGTGTGGAGCTTCTCAGCCTATAAGGAGAGTAATCAACCAAAGAGGATAATTATAATTTTATGAAATAACTAAAACCGCTCTATTAATAAATATGGATTTTCTATTTAAAAATGTAATCTGTTCAACCAACCTTTTTACCGATCTTTTCCGAAATGACGACATTTTTCAGATGTGCATCCTTCCTCTTCTTCAGAGATTCTGCCCTCTTCTGTTTCGCAATCTCGTGCTCTTTCACCATCCAAGAAGGCAAACCTCTCTTATTTTGCACAGTAGTCCACTGCCCCCAACCAGGAAGTAAAACAGGCTTTTCAGGTTCAGGGTTTTCGTCGTCCAGCATAGCCTCCTTTTCTTTTGCAAAATCTTCTTCCACATCATCACCAGCAAAAGCCCGTTGAATAAGTTCCGCTTGAGATGGAAGTTCATAAGTAGGCTTAGGGCCTCCAGATAAAATTCCATCCACCATTTCCCCTCCACTATCTGTATCAGAACCTTCGTCGTTGTCCTCCTATATGTTTTTACAAGGAAAGTCAGTTATCCATACTAGATAGTTGATAAAATATTAATATCAATCGCATTTTCAAACAAAATACCTCAGATTCCGGATCCTGTTCAGGTTGTTGTGCGGTTCCAATTTTGTGAGTATTCTGAATATCTTCAATCCCTTTAACCGCAGCAGATGATTGCCTTACCTGCTCAACAGTCACACCATCGATTTTCATTTAATAAGTAAGTTCTCTATCAAATATTTACACGAATGAGAACACAGAGTCATTGAGAGAGATAAAGCAAACCTTTTTCCAGGAATCAGAAGATAGATATGAAACCTCATAAGTTGCCTTAGGTTCAGCGTCTTCAGCATCCTCACAGCTCTGTCGAAATTGCATGTAAGAAAAAATTCAATAGGGAAGGGACATCTATTGAAATAAAACATGAATATCGTTATGGAAAAGGAAATCCTAGTAGGTTTAAGTCCAGGCAAACCTAAAGATAATAAACACGATGAGAATCGTTTCTAGAGTCAGGTATCAAGGCTGCATCCTATTACAGAGATATATTAGAACAAGATTGGATAATCGTGATCTAACATGGATGACAATGCATATGAAGTAACCTCGTATTTCTTCATCCGGTATACTCAGGAACATTGATTCAATCATTCAATTACATAGGTAATTTCAACTCTCAAGTGATAAATAAGTCTCCCTAATTCGCACCTCTATAGTTTGTCCAGAACTAAACAACGAGCAAGAAAGAATCCATAAATCGATTAAGGGACAAAAACAAAGATTTTCACCTTAAATACGGAATCATGGCTGTAGCCAAATTCTTCCCGAAGCAAAGCAGGGTCGATATCTCGCTCTTTTGGAGATCCTCCAGTTTGATCAATATCCTCTTCATTAGCCTCAGCATCACTCTCACTGTCACTATTGCCATAGTAGTTATTGACTGGTTCCTTCTTTCTCTTTTTGGTAACCACCTTTTCAGGAACACCAAACATCCTCCTACCACCTTGGACATCCTTGTCTTGGCTTCGTGACTTATTATTATCCCCGAACTGATCATATTCTTCAAGAGCTTGTCTTGCTTCTTCATCTGCAGCCTCTTTTCTCTTCTTCATCCCACGCACCTGTGAAAAACAAGGAAAATAACTATGCTTCAACATATTCGTTACCAAAATTGAATGCAGCTCGGGTGTTGCAGTAAGTATTTCGACAAATTTTAAAATGTCAATTGAACATATGAAAGATGCATCAAGATTACCATGAACGGTAAAGAAAGCACCCCCGACGTAGGCAATTCTTGGTCCCCTTCCAGGACTCTAAGCGTTTTCTCTTTAGCTTTCTTGATCACTTTTGCTGCAACTTCCTGGTCTGAACCAGCTGACATGTCGTCACTGTCATCATCGCTGCTATCATCACTGCCACTGCTTTCTTTCATAGAATTTATTTTTCTAGTCAGAGATGCATGCTGATTAAGTTGATCGCTGAATGCTGTTTTGGTGGCATCATCCTGTACATCTAAACCACGTTTTAAGATTCGCTTAGCCCACTTGGAGCTGTTCTTGTGCTTCAAGGTCATACGTTCCTGCAGTAAACAAAGCATTAAGCAATGGCTTTGATACAACACAGTTTCACCAAATACAAACAGATATAATAGAAAAATGTTTACCTCAACCCTTTTCCTCTCGAGCTTAATTGCGTGTTCCTTGGCAGCTTCGGGGTCCATATGAATTGAAGCTGCTGCTTTCGCCTTATCTTTCTTCAGAAGCCGGTGATAGGTTTTAGACTTGATCTTTTTAACTCGTTTTGCCTTCAATTCATGATGAAAAAGAAGCTCGCGCATCTTTGCAAGACGTTCCCGCCTTTCCTTTACATCTTCAATGGATACCTGCAATATACCATCCAGAACAGTTACTAGAAAAAAACATGTAAATGAGTATTCTACATGATCAGGATTCGAACTAATAATTGTTACGGATATATAGTCAATAGTGTCGATACCTCGTTCAGTTCAAGAAGCCTGGCACCATCTCTTTTGTGAGCTTCCACAACTTCAGTTTGGCCAACCAAGGAAGCCATTTTCTTTTCAAAGTCAAGCCTCGGTTCAAACTCAGAAGCAATTGCTCCTATAGATGACTTTCCCAACTCTTGCTTTTCATCAAAAAACAATGTAGGCGCCTCTCGGTTCCTCTTCACCTGATTTTCGAATCTTGTAATGTCCTTCTTAAGTTTTTCATTTACAGCGCTTCTCTCCACACTGTCTTTCACAGTCTGGGGCACTGGCGCCACAGTTGGAATTGACTTCTTCTCCCACCGGCTAATGTCCTTTTTGAGTTTACTAAAATTAGATTTGCCTCGTAGAGGGTCTAAAAGGTCGTGAATGCTAATACGACCATCACCGTCGAGAATATCACTGCTAGGATTAAACTCGGACTCGGGATATGCCTCTGATATGATTATCTCCTTCTTCTTTTTACCTATAATTTTTATAAATTATAATATCAAGTTTAAAAAATTATGATATCAAGTATCAAAGTCCACAAAACAAAATAAATATACATACCTCCAAAAGCATCAGCAGGAAGTCCAGTTATATTCTCCAACATACGACTGTGTCTATTCGGATCATCATCCACATCGTCGTAATCATCATCAGATTCCACATTCGAATCCTATTCATGAAACACACAGAACTTCAACCAATGGAATATTTCACAATTCTATTCATTTAAACACACAGAGAACTTCAACCCAACGCAACAAAATATTTCACAATCAAATTATTGAAAACACGTATAGAATATATGAAATTTGATTCGTATGCAATTAAAAAGTGGAAGAGATACCTCAAAGTTCTCCGGCAGCTCAAATTCATAATTTTCTACAGGATCGTATCGCCTATTTTTCTTTGAATCCTCTTCCGGTAACGCCTCCTCATATTCATAAAAATCATTATGAATATCATCATCATCTTCAAACATGCCCCCTCCGTTCACGTCGTTCACGGCGGGCATATTGCGATCCAGCTCCTTCCTTAAAGAATTTGGAAGCCGCGGTCCGCTCCGAACCTTGCGGGCCCGCGACCCACTCTTAACTTTCCCTCCCATAATGAAATTATGTATAAAACTGATCTAAGAGAACACATATGCAGCGTAAAATAAAAGGAAAACAGTAAATAATTCGAAAAATAAATGAAAAATGTATCAATTTACCTATCTCGTTTGGGCGGTGGAGGAGTGTAGGGAACACGGGGAGGTGGTGGATGCGACGAACAATGGCGGATGAGGCAGAGAGCACGGCAATGCTGTCAAAGGATACGACGACGGACAATGGCGGATGAGGCAGAGTGCACGGGTACGCCGTCGGAGGATGTGACGAACAATGGCGGATGAGGGAGACACAACCGTAGCTAGAAAGAGAAACAAGCGATTGGTAGGGTTGGGGGCGGCGTGTAGTTATTAGGTGTTAATTATGATTATTATAAATTTCTTTATGAAGCTATAATGAATGATTTTGATTTAATTTTAATAATTATTTGCAAATTTTGTTGAATATGAGGTATATAAATGCATAAGAAATGAAAACTTAGGGTTTCTGTCTAAGAACACATATTAAACCAAAATCCAACACGAATAAAGCATACAGTAGACTTTGAGCATAATTTTCGAAAACATAGGTTTTGTAACCCCAAAATACCTTACCTCTACAATCTGACAGAAAGGAATGAAGGTTGTTTCTATGGAGATACATAAATTGAATGATAGAAGCTGAAAGCTTGAGAGAGAGAGCGTGTGTGTTGAGCGAGAGAGAAGAAGGAAGGATGAGACTTACCTTGACACGGAGACGGCGGCGCGCTGGCGAGGTCGGGGAGGTACGGCGGCAGAGTGATGGTTGCAAGAGAACGGCGGCAGAGTGATGAGGGAGGAGACTACTGAAGTTGTGTCTCATACATAGGCTTGAGTCGCTACATTAGTTGGGCCAGACTATAATTAATCTTATGGGCCGGGTCAATCGGCGAACTGGGTCGGATTTTACTAATTCAAGTGGGCCTCAATTATTTGGGTCGGGTTTCTCATTCAAAACTTTCTCAGTGTCTATTTGGGCAGGGCTTTTAAATGGAGAATTAGTTCAAGTTTGGGCTGGTTTTAATTAATAGTACTACATTCATCCATGATAAGTGTATCGTGGAGTAGTGGACACCAATTTTAAGAACAATTATGATCTTACGATGTAATTTTGTGAATATTGAGATAAGATGTGATGTATTGTATTGTAAAATATGTGGTTACATGTACTAAATGGAAAACAATACCCTCTTTGTGGACAACCGTTTAGATAATAATGATATATTTATTGTGGACGAGGAAATAGTATTGAATCATATGTTAAATGAGTATTAATTAAAACTAATTTTAAATTATAAAATTTAATTAATTATTATGACAATAAAAAATATCCAGAATAAATTTATTATTATCACTATTAAGCCTTATAAATTTAATTGAGTTAATTAAAATTATTAGAGTGATTTGATAATCGTAGCTCAATTTAAAATTCTATAAAGAATTTTAGGAAAATATTTAAAGTATATCTAGTGAGGATCGAAATAAACATGAAAATCTTGAATTATACTTTATAGAATTTTATATAAACTAAAATCTTGTGTTATAGTTAAATATGAAATAGTATACAGTTAATATATTATATACATAGAAATAATAATATAATATAAATATCACATATATATACACATGGAAATAAAAATATATAATATTATATGCGATAAAAATTATGTTTCATTCCAAAAACATGAAAATTTAGATAAATATAAATAGAAGAATTCTAGAATCGCATTAATAATATATAGATAGGTCAACATCATCTATAATAAATATAAAAATTTACATAACTTAAAAACTAGATAATACATATTAAAATTTAAATAACATTATTTAAATATCGCATCAAGAGGTAAAACCTAAACTACTCACGTTAATAAATTAAAGATAAAAAAGTACTCAATTAAAAATAAAAGATAAAATTAACCATTTACATAGCACACGAGAAAAATTAATCATGTGCTCATGTATTTCATTCACAAAATAATTTGAATAACACGAGCACATGAGGAAATTACTCATATTATCATATAAAGTGAGTATGTTTTTTTTTTCTTTTATTTTTAAGTAGATAGTTTTTATGTTTATTTTATAAAAGTGGGTAATTTAACATATTACCCCTTGCAAGTACCAAATTATGTTAGTCCAACGTTGTTAATATAGTGAAACTGAAAAAACATGCGATCAACCAACACATAACAATTTTTGAATTTCGGGTTTATATGAAGAGGATGATGTGAAAGAAGATATAGAGAATGTTTAGGGTTTGAAGGAAGGGGCGACATCGTTCCTGTAGGGATTGGACACTTAATCACGAGCTTTAAGATATCTAATTTTAAAAGTATCATCATTATACAAAGCTGTAGAGTACTACAATTGGGCATTCATAATCATCTAATTTACATTTCCAATTATCATGTACATTTTGCACGATATCGACACATAATAGAGGAGATATAATGGGAGTAATATCTAATAAATCAACAATTAATACCGTAAATATTGGCCTTTCTAGTGTAGTATAGGCCATTTTCTCTCTGAGTAGCTTGGCAATCTCTGATTTAATCGAACCTGCAGTTTGGTGTGTGAAAAAGGTCTCAAGAAAACTTCATGACACAATGATTACTTACATCAGTAGAATATGCAGTCACGTAAAGAGAAGAAGCAGCTCCAAATCTTCCAATACCTTCTTCAATTTGCCAACACCCAGTTCATTTTGGGGTTAATACTCAGAACACCACAAAGTTTTGGGTTTCTCGACTTTTTTCCTTCTAAATAAACAAAAATTTGTTCTACAATAACTTTCACAAGTTCAGTCAAAAACAAAGCTGATGCGGCAACCGGAATTGTCAGCATGAATATGTATTATATGACTACCATTTTAATTTGAAGGGGATTTTGTAGCGTAAAGTTCACAAAAAATTGGTTTGAAGGGTAAAACTTTTGGCTTTAAAAGCAAAAGTGGCATTTTAAGCCCTTTAAATAGAAGTCAGATTTCTGACAATATGTGCATGAACTACTCCGGCTGCCATAACAACTTCAGTTTGGCTAGATTTTAAATTGTTGGAAAATTGCAACCTATTTACGTTGTTTTCTTTTCAAGTATAAATTTATCACTCCAAAATAAGAATTAAGAGTATTATCACTCTTTAAGTTCTTCCTTTTTTTATTCGTCTTTTCTATCAAAAATTTATTCTTCTTTCATCTCACTCTAATGAGGGATACTATTATTAATGCAAATTTTGCATTGATAAATATCCCTCTAAATTGCATTGATAATATTATCTCTCCTTAGAGTAAGATGCTGAAGGAAAAAATAGTGGAATAATAATTTAGATAGAATGGATGGATAAAAAAGGAATAATTTAGAAGATGAAGATACTTTTAACCCTTATTTTGGAGAAATAAATTTATACTTCAAAGAGAACACAAACTTAGAGAAATAGTTGACATCTAATGGGAAAAACAAAAAATAAGCAAAAGTTTTTGTACTTTAAGCTAAGTACTTCAATTACTCCACGAGTATGTGTGTTTCCTTTTTTTTACCTTTGTTTAGCTGTAATGGAAAATTTGCAAAGTCTAAACACAAAATTATTACCATTAACCAAGAGTTTTTTTGACCAAATTATTAAAGCATTCAATTTAGAAACAGAAGCAGTTAAAGCAAATCCAGTAAAACTAGCAGACATGGTAAAATATGACTTACCGAAACAGGTTGAAGTGCTGCAAAGGAAACACGTTCAGTGACAGATGGAATGGGATCTCTGATATAAGTGATATTATCCAAAGTTATTTGCTTTTCGTCCCAAACAAGAGAATTCATAATCTGAGTTTGCAACAATACTTCCTTTGGCGTCTGTTATAATTATAAACAGTTCATAAGAGTAATTAGGATTTGTATCTCAGGCAATTCACATTTATTTCATCCACTTACAAATTTAGAGAGAAAATCTTCTAAACATATAAGCAGCATTTATAACTACTACATAAATGATCACTCGTTTCATACAGTATCACCTCTCTCTTCTATGAAAGAATGGTTGCATGGTAACAAAATTTCCTCTATTGGTTGCTGAAATTTAAAAGTAGTTTTATTAAAACAGTATCATCTTCTAGTTGAACTCTACTGAAGTCCAAGTTATGAAGAACCATTTATTTTAGTAAATGTAAAGTGCCAGCTAATGCAGTTTAATATATGACCAAGCTGAGGAGGCAAAATAGTTCTCGGTTAGTGTTAAGGGGGCAAAACGACCTAACTTTACATAGTTTTAGAGGTTATATGTGCATTTAAATCTAACTAAAGGAGACGCAGCCAATAGAAAAACATAAATAATTAACATACGAGACGCAGACAATAGAAAAACATGTGCACAATGTTGAGCCACCCGCCTCTGTCATACTGATAAAATGTACAGTATACAAATGCATGCATACGAGAGAGAACCTTCAACTTTATCTCCAACTTATTCAAATTGTGAAGAACTTCCTTCAATTCAGTACTTCAGATTTTCTTGCATAGGTTTAACTTCTCCAGTCAGGTAAGGTTGAATCTGAAATGGAGGAAATAATTTGCTTATTATCATATTGGTAATTGCATACATTATGAATTGACACTGAACCATATGGGATTTTAGAAAAGCATAATTAATCCCATTTGCAGAAAATCATGATATTTTTTGAAAGGTAATATAGAAAGTATAATCAATCCCAAGAAAGTAAAAAATTTCAATAAAATGGAAGTCCAAGGATTCATTCACTTTGACACAATTAATCAAGTCCGGATGTCAATCCAAATAATTATTCTACGTTACTTTAAATTTTTCGTTATTTATTGGTGGCTAGTTGACCAAGCTTGAGAACTTGATGACACATGCTCATCAATATCAAATCCAACAAAAAGATTATGCAAACATGGGCTACAACTCCAAGTCAAGTAAGTGGAACTGTGGAAGCATTAAAGGCACATGGTCGATGGAAATGACAACAAAGGCAAAATTATAGGTTTTTGCATTTGAAGAGCTTACGTATCCTTTTTAAATTTATGCATCCAAACTATAAATATTTTTCAATATAAAAAATGTAGAATGTTTAGCAATTTACGTAAGAAACAAATGGTTGGTTTTTAAGGAGAATAGGCAAAACAAATAATGTCCATGTGATGCTCTTTTAGTTCCTTGATCTTGAGGCTTTGTTTTGCCAAATGTTCTCATGTCCTTGATCATTCTTGCTCCAATTTGACTTCTTCATTTAATTTGAACAGGTTGTCAAGTAGTCCCAATAGTTACTCATCATTGGTGTTCATCAAAATTATATGTTGTATTTCAGTAATTTGATACCAAAACACTTCTCGTACAATTTGTCATCTTAAGGAATATTGGCCAAAATATCCTCTAGAATATATTATCACGCCTTAAAGATGATTCTAAAGTCAAAGAGATTGCAAATAAAAAACTTTTGTACTATGATATGAATCACTGCACGACAATAATGATAGCTTATTGGTATTTTAAGCCTAAAAATGGAAAAGATTAGTTTTGAACCACATATCACGAGGCAATAGTCTTGTTACTTTCTCACGCGCCACAACTGATTTGAGGCGCAAGCCTCAACCAGATCCATGAGGCGGTGCCTCAAAGGTGATTTTTAATCAAGGCTATCCAAGGTGGGCCTATGTCCTCACTTTTGCCTTCATTGATGTTTTAAATAGACTATTATTAATGTTGCCATTAATACCATATAGTAAGGATTCATAGCTTTGTTATAATTATTCATTTGTAGCTATATGTTTATATATTATTATGTGCTATTTAAATTTATCTGTTAAATAAAAACAAGTTAAGAAATGGTGCGGCGCAAGAGATACTTGCTCCTCTGCCAAAAATTCTCATAGCTTTTTGGGACAACAGACTTAATGAAATGGTGGTTTTGGTGAGTGAAGAAAAGGGTTTTACGTTAGTTAATAGTACTATTATGTTAGAGTAATTATATAAGTAAATATGTTATGTTGTGTGTTGGATTTGGCGAGTGGAGAATGAGTCTCACTATTAATGATGATGTGTATTATAAACGAGTGGTATTTTGAGTTAGGTTGTTAAGAGAATTATGAGGGCATGACCAAAAATAGAGCAGACAAACTTTTGGCATACGATCTAAAATATAATTATATGCAATATTTTGGCAGACGGAGGGGATATTGTTTATCTAAATATTAAAAAGAAAATAGAAACTAGCTTCTATATAAGTTCCAATACAATTTCCCCACTAAATGAATATTTGGAGATTTGTCGATGGTTTTTAAAATATTAAGTGGAATTAAGGTTTTCTGGACGTTTATTATTCAAATCCTATTTCGGTAGTTCAAGGTCACTTGGAACTTGGAAGATGTCGATGCCAACCAAAGTCCAACATTCTCCACAGCTTATGGTTTCGTCCATGAAACTTCATATTCTATCTCTTTCTTGGTTATAGTTTTTAGAACTCAAAAGTGCAACATATCACTATATTATGCGCAAAATCTCTAGAACCAAGTTTAAATTGAACTAGAGACTCGTTTAAGATCTAGTTATAATTGATATAGAATGATCCCCTATAAATCGACGCGAGATATTCTAGAACCCATGGTGACCATTATTTTCTACGACATGTAACTGCATAGCTAGTAATGTACTAAAATTCAAATTTGAATTAATCAATCAAAAGCATAATAAACTAAAGCACATGTTTGTTTCAACGTTCATTCTAAAAATGGAGATGAGCTATTTGAAATCATAGCTTTCATTCTATAGTTTTGGGGAGGTTACTAGTCCACCCTTGTATCTACTTCCTTTTCATTTAAAAAATGTTCTTATCTCTTATCAGAACTAAATAGAAAAATTACTAATCAAAATCACACATAAAAAGAAATAATAGAAGCAATCCGAGTAGCAAGAGGAGTCTTCAGATACTTAGCATCTCTGAATGAGCTTCAAATAAGGATTCAAGCGAACTACTAAAATTCAGATACAATCCCATGAGGCGAGGATTCTTCAAATGGGTTGTTTCCCTTTTCCATGATAAAGTTCGCGATTTCTCCCTCCTACTCTTGTAGCCATATTAGAACTAGAAGACCCAACATCAGCAATCTTACGATCAACTAGTTCAATCTTCCTCTCCAATAGGCGAAGCATCTCACGCAATTCGTTAGAATTGCTTACTTCCACCTGGTCCTTGTTCAGACACTCAGCTAAGAGTAGTTCCTTCTCTAGGGTCCGAACCTTCCTGGTCTCTTTATCCAAGTTCTTGGATATCCTAGACAAATTTTGCCTAAGAAACCCAGATTGGCCTACCTTATTATTTGTTTGGGAAGAAGAAGGTAAGTTTAAGAACCTTTGTACAACTTGGGATGTCACAGACATTGAAGGCCAAACATCGGATCGAATGCCGTCTTCATTGATGACAATGCCACAAGCTTCAACATCGCAGAGTGTTTTCAATTCATTAAGTTTTTTAAACAAACCTGCCTTTCTTTTTTTAAATGTTTCACGTCGTGCACGCTCATCAGCAATTAACTCGTATTTGATCTTTGAACGAACCATGGTAAAATTATTTATAGCTACAAAAGATTACAAAGAATTTTAAGTTTGTACAGAATTGTAAACAACAAATAAATTTATAAAAGATTTACAAAAAATGTAATGTGTTGATATTTGATAATATGGTAATAGAACTCAAATTTTATCTATAAAGTCTTGTGCTAATATCATTATGCAGTGAATTCTTAGCAAAATTGTCTACCCAAATACTAATTACAATAACTACTTACTGACCCTTTAATAAAATCATGAAAAAGTGAATGATAATAGTTATAGCCTTTCAACAAGCACGATAAGTTTATAGTCATAAGAGAGAGTTTTAACTTAATGAACCGCACTAATTTCTCTTTCATCACTTTCATGTATATAAGAAAAGGTTCATATAATTTCATTGCTTCTAATTAGTAGCTAATTTTGTACCCAGAAGCTTCAAAAGATAAAGATAAAATGACCCGACAACTGTGAAGATGGTTAATAACATCACTTTATTTTGATATAGATTAAAAATTCTATCACCCGTTTAATATCACGGTCCATCGGTAAAGAAAAACATCAAAAGATTAAAATATTAAGGTGGGTGAGCTTGTTGGTCCAGAGCTAGGACTATATGCATAGATGATATCAGAGTTTTCAAGTCAATTGCCACTAACCTAAGACAATTATTGGTCTAAGAATCCCATAACATTCCTTGGTTGAAATAGAATGATAAGTCAGATTACAAAAATCATGCTCCCAAAAGAATTTGGTGGAACAACATAAAAAATATAGAAAATGTCATGTTACTTTTACTGGATATAGATTCCATACCTCTTCGAGCAGCGCTATATACCTTGCTTCCTATAGATTATGAAGGCTTTTAACCTCAATATGGAATGAGGACCTATACATAAAATGGCAGAAATAAAAGGAACCGGTCATTCTCTGTAATGAATTTCCACAACATAAACAAAAGGAAGTTCATTAATATGTAATTCCATATAGAGCATCAAGATTAGAAATCCATAATTCTAACTCAACATATGCATGTTGCAAGGAAGTAATGTCACCTAGGCTATCATAATTCTTAGCAGCAGACAACTTTTTATTTCATTTATTTAACATGGTAATGTAGAACAATTTCCTTTAATGACATTCCAAACTTAGCTTCTGCTAAAACCCCCCAACGATATCCTACAAGCAGCAGTCTAGAGTATTCAACACTAAGACCTTGGTCCAATACCAATTATCTGGACAAAGCTGGTAGCTATAGCTGATGAGGCAGCAGTGGCACTAAGTATATTTTCTTGAATTTTGTAACATGGAACCCTACACAGTACAAACCTATTCTTAGATCCCAATTACTGAAATTTAAACTAACAATCTTTTCGAATTCCAGCAGAGCGCTGTAACCCATCATGAGCACAAAATCAAGTGTCGCCATTTTCTCATCATACAGTTCTTTTAGAGTAAAAATTATTATCTATCAACTTCGTTTTCTCTATCCCCAATGAAGGTAAATACGCAAGTGTTTGCCATGCATCTCCACGATTACACATACATACATATAGGCACTTTCCAAAATCAAATGAACCAATTAAATCAATTTCTAAACAAGCACATGCAGCTGCACCTGCACACACACATTACTCGGTGTCTAAAATAAAATGTTACCGTTCAATACCACCTTAACTCTATCACCGCACAACCTATCAACCAATTGAATCAATTTCCAAATACATACACACATTCAACATGCGCTCATCAGCACACATTCACACAGTTCCATAATCAAACAACTGAATCTATTTCCAAAAACTCACAACGACGACTCTGAAACTTTCCAAAATTTCGAAACGGTTGCATAATCCACAAGCCGACAAAACAAAACACGATTCGAAACTATTAAACAAATGGAAACTCTCACCTGATCGACCGGGAAATGCAGCAACGGTAGCACCACAGACGGAATCAGAAGCTGAAGATGGCGGCGCCGCCGTCAGAACGGGGTAGTGATAGGGGAAGCGAATTAGGAATTTGAGTGGGGATTTGGAGTATATAAAGAGGAGATTAATGGCAGCGAATTTAATAGTATGGTTATCATAATTAATCTCTGCTGATTTCCTTTTTCGTTAATGGTGGGAACGTAATCATTGCGGATTTGCAACTTAGGTTCAAATTCAATGCAATTTAACCATTTTGGATTTGGATTTTTTTATTTCATTTTGGTCCCCCCAATACTTGCTATTTCTAAAATATCCCTATATGTTTTTCATAATTAAGACTGTATTTGTGTTATCAACAAATTTAAAAACATATACAGATTACAAATTATATATGATAATATATAAATTATTTTTTGTAATATTGCACATAAAGATTTAATATGTCTTATAATACACTAATTATTAAAATTTCTTAAGTTATACATACAAATTATAGTTCAACCGGATCATTAAATATCACGGTTGCGACGTTGAGTGTGCTATTTAAACGACATAGTCTCGTTTAATATGAATCAATGTCATTTTAAATGGCATCGACATTGTACTTATTAGTAGTGAAATTATAGTTACCTAATAAACATAAAGCGACGTCGTGAACATGACAACGTCGTTTGAGTAGCAAACTCAACATCATATTCATAACAATTAATTGTCAATGTAAATTTTGATTTTATGTGTGGTTTTGTAAAGAAAAAGTGAGTAGCGAATATTTTATCTTTACATATATTGATACTAAAAAAAAATAGTAATTCGTGTATTGAAATATATATTTTTTAATTTGTAAATTTTGTAAAATGTATACTTGTGTTACATTTGAGTTTTTTACCTTGGATTGATTATATTACGGTTTGTGAAAATAAATGAGAGATAAGGACTTAGTTTATGGAGACTTAGTTCTTTGCATAATTCTTGAAAATATAAAAGTACAAGGATCTGATTTACATTATTAAAAGTATAATAGATTAATATTCAAAAATAAAAAAATTATGATTCAGTATTTATTTTCACATATATATTTATATTAAAACATACGTTAAAGGTGGCTAAAAGAGTTCAATACGAAATCTGTTTCCAATTCTATATTGTTCAGAAAAAATAAATTTTCCTAACAAAACATGATCTTCCTTTTTTCTTTAAAAGTGTAAATGATTAAATGCAATTTTCCTTTTATTTATTTTGGAAGTCAACAAGTCATATTTTTCTAAAATATTCCTTTGTTATTGTCTACTTTGTCATTATGCATTATATTTAGCTACACGGTAACTCTTAAAATTGTTAATAAATATTTCTAAATTCTAGTGCAAATTATTAAAATAGTTTACAATTTGGAACCAAGTAAGTAAAGATTATATAATTGATGATGCAGAAAAGAAAACATCCACAATTATTTACTTTCATTAGTTTTAATTACTTTCATTAATTTGTAATTATAATTAAAATTAATTTCAGAAAAAAATATTGAATGTTCAAAAAATTTGAAAATTAAAGTCCTAATTCTAAATTTGGAACTCAAAGTTCCAAATTCTGTCGATACTCAAATCGGAACTCAAAAAAATCACAAGTGTATATCAGAAATTATTACCCCTAATTATGGAGATAAAACTCCAAATTTTACCTTATTTAATGTTCTCTTTTCTATAATTGCACAAATGCATTTTATCTAGGGAAAAGTAGCATATCCGTCCCTAAGGTAGATTCCCTTATGGCGAATCTCTCCCTATGGTACGATTTTGTTCAAACAAACCCCTGAAGTCGATAAGTTGCTGCAACTTAGCCCCTCCTTCTAACGGTCGTTTAACGTCGTTTAATATATTATTTTTTTTATTTGTGATATTCAACGGCTTAAGGGACATAAATGTTTGTTTTGAACTTTTACATCGCTCTGCATATCGCATCGCAATAGAATTGAAAAAATATTTTGTTCAGATTCACGACATGACCTGAAGAAGATTCTCGAATCTTACTAATGAGAAGGGCGGTTTCTTCCTCCCTGATCGACTGGAAAGATTTGACTCTTTTGTTGATGAGCAGCTGTAGCACGAGGCTGCCCTCGGCCTGACACCAATATTCGCCGTAGGCGGCCAACACGATATCTCTACCGCTGTAGAAGATCTTCTTGTGAGCTTTATATAAATACCAACTATCTGCATAGGAAAGGTTGTGATTTTTCATTATTTCACTTGCGGCAATGGCAGAGAAGGCCACGAGGACCGGTACACGCCCCAAGTGAAGAAGCATGAGCTCTCCGTGCTTCTAAGAGAGATGTAGGAAATCGTGGTAGAGGAGGAGGTGAGCTTGGTGGAGATTTTTGAGCACTGGCAACGTCTGTGACGACGGTGATGCATTTTTGTACTGATTTGTATTTGATTTGGAGAATCATTTTGGAACGGACCGTAGTAGGATTAAAGATATGAGAGCTGAAAATATTAAAAAATGAATTTGAAATTCTTCCATTGAAGTGTATATCTGTCGAATGTATTGAATATGATAAGGGACTTTGTTTTATTTATATAGCTACACCTATTGTAAGTAGGCAATTTCATAGCTTTAAAATATATAACATTTGAGAATCATAAATAAAAAAAGAATACACTTAACGTCGTTAAACGACCGTTAGAAGGGATGGTGTAATTTATCGACCTCACTGACTAATTTAAATAAAATCGGATCATAAAAAATAATTCGCCATAAGAACTTCTACCTTAGGAGCTGATATGCTATTTTTCATATTTATCTATCTACCATCTTAGTGATTACTCCTCTAAAAAATGTTTACTTATTGGCTACATTTAATGTTATAACTAATAAATGACATGCATGGTATGTATTAATTTTAGATGAAAATTAATTAATTATTATTTATTTATAATCTATTGATTTATGAATATTTTAATATTAATGAAATGATGGTAAATAAAAATATAAGATAATAATGATGAGTCATCAATTTTATGATATTGTCGTATAAGTTATTGACATGTCCATCACGAATAATAAATGAAAATCATATTAATACTTTTTAAGGTGAAACTAGATTAAATATGCTATCATTAATATGTGTGCATAAGGTTATGATCACATTAAATATGTGCATGTTTTACTATAGTATGGAAAATTTCAGATTCAAAATTTGTCACAACTATATCATACTGTTTATTCAATTATTCAAGAAAATAAAAAATCTTATGACGTCATATGAGGGACTATACTTTAGATTTCATTGAGAAACGTAACTTTTGTTTCCCATTAATTTCCCAATCACCATAGATTATAGAGAAAGTCAACTTTGCTGATTGTTAGTATAAGTTAAAAGCGTTCAATACTTATATTTAAAAAAATCATATAAAGGACAAATTGCATTTAAGGTTATGATCTGTATATATAATAAGGTGTAGATCATTCAAAAAAAATATGAATCAATTTAAATAATTAATTATTATATAATATATTAAATAAAACTCACTATAGCTCTATAATTCCAAATAGACATTGAATTGATTGAAATTTGATTTATATGATACTTTAATTAAAGCTAAGGGTATTATAAATATAACTAACAAAAAGAAATACACCATATGTTATTGTTGAAGTTTCAACACAATTAAATTACATCACAGTTTAATTATAGTGTAAACAGTTAATTCAATATTTTTTTATTAATTATATTAAATTAAATTACAAAATCATATCATGAAAAAATTAATTTCGAAATCTATTACGTTGAATATTAATTTACTATCACTATATTAACACACGCAAACACACGTAATTAATTTTACATTTGATAGAAAGAAAAAGAAGTAGGATTATGTGAAGAATAAAAATAAAACTGGAAAATACGTGGTGGAAATTATTGAAATTTACAATGCAAGACCCTTGAAATATTCCAGAATCACACAATTGGCCCAGCAAAGCTTACGTGTTAAGGAATCGCTAATTGTCTGTATATAATTCATTCGTCTTCATAAAATCCGAAACCCCAACTCTCACGTTAAGATTCAGTTCTGAACAGAGCGAGGGAGGGAGGGAGGGAGGGAGGGAGGGAGAATGGAACAGCCTCCGGTGAATGACGTATGCTCAATATGCCATCAAAACTTCACCATTCCTTGCCAGGCCAATTGCATCCATTGGTTTTGCGGTGTGTTTTTATTTTACTTTCGCGATTGCAGAGCTATTCAGTATCTCGTGAATTAGCTGCTGAAATTGTATAATGTTGACCATACTTGTTATCTGTAAGATTGAGTTTGTTCGAGCATTTTCTATTCGGCTCGATTGCTCGCTTTGTTATTTTTGTTGCAGATTGATCTCCGTCCTCCATTTCTTTTGGTGAAGATTGAAGTAGTATTGTGTAGGACTAGGAGATTGCTGATTGAAAGATCGTTTTTATGAGTTTAATTTTGAACTTGTTCTAGCCTCTGCTGTTTTCGTCTGATTGATTGCTTTAACGTTCTTGTTCATTGTTGTTGGATTCAGCTGCGTCTTTGACTTGTTGGAGTCTTGGAGATCGTAATTGTTTCCTGTACTGAATTCACACGAATCAAGTTGTAGCTAATTGATTTCGAAAAAAGTTGGCACTGTTAGCACTTAGCATGTTAAAAGTTCTGCATTATACATGTTGCTGGAGATGGAAGAGGAAGTAATATAAAATTACGCACTTTCTTTTCGAATTGTAACTGTTTAGTGGAAGTATTTCACTCAATAATGGGATTAGAGTGTCACAATAGATTTTGAAGAGAATGCATTATGTATATGAAATCGAACAGATCGTTTGATCTCGACATTTTACTTTCAACCGAAGTTCCGTTACTTAATTCCCTCATGTGTCCCCCTCTTCTCTCATTTCCAGGTAGCTGTATCTTACAAGTTTGGGATCATAATTCTGTTCTTCGACCATGTAAATGTCCGCTATGCAGACGTGAGATAACCTTGTTGGTTCCTAGTGTGGCACAGCATACGGCTGACACAGCTGAGGTCTTGCAGAAGATCGAAAGATACAACCATCTTTTTGGTGCACGTCCAAATAGTCTTATGCAGGTTACTGAGCTGTTAATAACTTGCTTTTTGTGTATTACACTGTTGTAAAACTAAAGTGATATCCTGTAGAAGTTACTGGGGTGAAGTGCGAAGAATGTGAAATCTTAATCTCCTTCGTCCTAATGTGCTTGATGCTCATGTCTCTGTTTTGTGTCATGAAAATTTTGATGTACATTCTGAATTGGTTGATGATGCATATGCTTCTTTCTGGCAGAGAATGCAAGATCTTCCTTTTCTTCTCAAGAGATTGCTACGGGACTTATCTGATCCTCAAAGAACACTTCCACTTGTTATGAGGGCACGCGTTTATTTGGCAGTTAAGTTGTTACTCCCTCATATGCACCTTGAGAGCTGCGGAGATCAGCTCTCATCTTTTAGTTACTGCAATATGAAACTCTTTTTATGTGTTACGTTTCTAATCAATTGATACTTACTCGGACCATTATAATTTATCTATGATATTGACGATACTCATGCAATTTGCTAGGTTAAGAACAATAGGAAGAACCTCTTGTGTGAAATTCATGTAATATTGGGCATTTGAGGTGTCCTCTCTAGCGACTTTAGAATAATAATGGTGTGAAGCATAATATTAGCTAATCACTCAAACAAATTTTACATATTTGCTGATTGAAGAATGTGATTTATTGTAGTTTATAACATGCACAAACCCTTTCCCTTCCTCCACTCTTATTTCCATTAATTTTCATAAGATTTCATTGACTATAATGTATCCCAGGTTTATTTATTTGATTAGTGAACCCTGAGAATGATGTATGTTGCTTGTGCATTGATGTTTTGTTTTGTTACCCACGATATGGACATTTGACTAGCCTCCATGTTACCAGAAAAGTGACTGTTTTGCTTGTGAAAGTCCACCAGGTCTTATGATGTTTTCTTATTCTTCTTCATTTCCAGTAGATGAAGGTCCACTAATTTATGAATATTGATAACATTGTCCGAGTCATTGCTTCCAGCAATTTGGAATCTAACTATTTCACATATATATTTCTTATTCTGCTTATTGTTTCTTACACGCTGCTCATGGATGGTTGATGCTGGATCTATGCTTCTCTTTACTTGTTGGAGTAATTCTTGAATTCAATTATCATCACTCGATTATAATCTTTCTGGTTTCTTAACAAGCAGATGGTTCTCAGTGCTGTGTATGTCCTTAGCCCCGTGGACGTCATCCCCGAAGGTACCATAATGCTGCTTGCTCGAATAGTTTTCAATCATTTGTTGTTTGTGGAATTTTCTGTTGATGATACCGGATTTCCTTTCCATGACAGCTCTGCTAGGTATCATCGGTTTGCTGGACGATGCGATTGTCGTTTTAATATGCTTCCTCTACGTTGCTGCCCTTTATCGAACTGTTCTCGTTAGCCGACATGGAGGTCGAATGTAAGGCATCAATGATCATTGGGAATGTCTTTTCTTGAATGTCCCCACTCTCTGTTGCATGTGTAACTCGTTTTCAAATTTATTTTGTATACAAAGAACATATTGTTACTATTTTGCAAAAGAACACTTATACCTATTTTGTGATTTAACCTCTTCTTTTTTTCTCAATTGCAAGAAGTTCCAACAATGACAAATTTTATACACTAATTAGTCAATATTCAAAAGTAAGATCGAAATTGCAAAATTGATATAATTTGCTATTTATTTTTCATTTACTTAATTGACTAATTTTATTGCCAAAAACTGACCCAGTAATATGCTTAATTTCTTTCTACACAGAACCATTTTACAAGAATTTCTTGATCAAATATTATACTTCAGCTATGCATACTAAACAAGCTCCTAATCAAACAATATCTATACTTCTAATGACAATAGCTTACCAAGAAATCATAGACTTCATGCATGCTTCATAAATCGTCTCAAAGCTCTGTATGAACAATTCGTTCCGAGCTACCTTTGTCAACAACACCTTTGTCGTCGTCTTCTTCGTGCAACGCAAAAGAAGACGACAAACAAGCTGCAGAGGGGTGAACATTTCCGAACTCGAATCCCCACGCGTTATTACAGTACGTTTCCTCATCACCATCTTCTCTATGCAAGTTGATGTTGTTAAGGTATATGTCGGTGCAAGGGACCGTGTCGCTGCAAGTGAATTTCATGGCTATTCGTGTCGCCGATGTCCCGGTTATGTTCTTGAACATGATTCCACTCACTTGCACTGCTGAATCCTTTAGACATTCATGTCGAACAAAAAAAGAATATTCTTGATTAGAGATGTATGCATGCATGCTTGTGTGTGTGTTTTTTGAGTTTGTGGTGTGATGAGAATTGTAACTAATGAACCTGATCTTCACAAGCTACTGGGGAGTCGCAGTAGAATTGGTCGATGATGATGGGGTTCGAGACATTTTCCATTCTCACGTTTTGGTATTGCACGGAGCGCACGTATCCTGAACCTCCCTGCAAGAGACGACACGGTTCATGAGGACGGATCGAGCATCCAGTCGGTTCGGTTAAAAATCAAATCGAATCCACAAATTGAAAATTTTGAATATTTTCAAAATTGATCACCGAATTGACTCGAATCAGGTCTATAACTGAGCCAAAGTTTGAAATTTGATTTAATCGGTTAAATGCTCAACATTATTCACAATGGATTGTCATTTTTGAAAGTTCGATTTTTTTCAAAAATGGCAATCCATACTAATTTACCGAAATTCAGTACTTCAATCATAGTATTTGATTTCGGTTCGATTTTGCTCACACCTAGTCAATGCATTGATCAAGGCATGCAATGATGCAAAAATTGTGAGGTACCTGCCACGTTTTGATCCGGAGGCCGTTGGTCGTGTCACGAATGAAGGCATTGTCGAGCACAACTTTCTCGACGATGCCCATTGAGTTGCCCTTCCCGAGGCTACCTATGCTGAGGAAAGCGCAACTCATACGACTAAGTAAATCAACATCCGAACATAATTTTGATTTATAAAATCTTGAAATGTGGTAGTATATATTTTAACCTTATTCCATGACCAGGTCCACAATATATATTCTTCATCTTGATATTTGAACTATGACTCACAATTGAGACACAATCATCACCTACAAATTAAAAACTAACATAGTCAAGATTAATGTAAGAACAAGCTTACTCTTAGAACTTGAAGTTAAACTAAGTAGAACAATACTTGTGAAAGAACTTATTCTTTTTAGTACTTCGCTCAAACTGTCTCGTTTTTCATTTTGGACCGTATCAACCACTTCAAGTAATTCAGTTCGAAAATCAAAGAATTCACTTTTTAAAAGTTGTGAATCCTAATTAACTATCATATTGTCCGCTCAAAGTGTCTCGTTTTATCATACGCGTACAATAAAAAAAAAGTTGTAAAAATAAGTCCGGTCACGACAAGACCTAAATTTTAGATCTGAGTCAATGATATATAGGCTGATACAAGCTATAATTTATAAGTGTGAAGTTATCATAGCGCAATTTAAATTTAATTATTTCAAATACTCCATCCGTCCACGATTGTTTGTTACGTTTTGACCCGGCACGTGTTTTAATGTAGTGCTTTAACTTTAGATGAAAGAGTGTAGTTAGTGGAGTTTGTGTCCCACTTGTTATTATTATTTAATTGAAGTGTGTGTGCTATAAATGGAAAGTTTAAAATGTAACAAACATTGGTGGACGGCCCAAAATGGCAAAATGTAACAAACATTGGTGGACGGAGGGAGTACCAAATAACATAAGCCATAATTGTGATTTATAAGGCGAAACCTGTTCCGATCATGCAGTTCTGAAGTACTACATTTTTCGACGCGGTGATGTGTATTCCATCGGTGTTGGGGCTGTCGCCGGGCGCAAAAACTCTCACGCCCGACACGCGCACGGATTCGGACCGTGAGATGGTGAAGTGCATCTGCTGTCCATTTTGGATAGTGAAGTCTTTCACTGTTACACTAGAGCTAGAATCTATGGTCAATGCCTACATAAGTTTATAACACACTTTCTTCATATATACATTAATATTGTTGTTTTAATTTAGGTAAAATTATTTATAATAAGAAATTAAAGAATATGTCTCACCGTGGGAGCTCCTTTGCAAGGCTAGGTAAAATATCAAAGGAAAAAAAAAACAGCAAATGGTTAGTCTAAAATTTGAGGTTTCTTGATCAACAAAGACAATCTTAAATATTTTTTGTTTAAAGATATATGAATTATTACATACATTGGTTTTGTTCCTTTTGCAAGAAGCAGCCCACCATTTGGTGCCTGAGCCATCAATGGTTCCTTTGCCTTGGAAAGAGACATTGCTTAAGTTGTAGAAACCAAGCCAAATTCTAGGGTTACTTGGATCCCATGTTTTTGGATCATCTGGTGCTACAATAGTTCCATCAATCTATACAAACGCACATGGATAGTGAGGATAAAATTCGGTAAAAAATCGAAAATTGAAGATCAAAGATCGAATCGAACACATTTCGATTGGTTTTTGATTCATATAGATTGGGGGACTACATAATTTAGACAACCTCGTACATAAATCATCTTTATAGGTACAAATTTGATCCGAACATAACTTAATAAAAACTTTAGGTCTCATATATTTGAAAGTTTATGATAATTTTAATCAATCCGAACTTAATTATATATTTATTATTACCATTAGTTTTATTACTATAATTGAAAAAATAAAAGTTATCCGGATAATACAATTATTTCGATGGAATTCAGTGTTGCGTTTTTCTGTTTCACATTCCATGTCCGATTATCTTATGGCAATTAATATGTATTAAAAATAAAAAAAAATCTTATAATTTTATGAGTAACAAATTATAATATTTAGATTTGATAAGTTCAAAAATATTTTTTAAAATTCCATCATTTTCAAATAAAATTTATGAGATCTAAACTCCATAAAATTATGTTCTTTCTTCAACATATTTTTTTAATATATATATATATATATATATATATATACCTGAATTACTAATTTGCCATCGCAAGGGCCTTTGAATTTGTGTGCAGTGACTAAGTAACGTTTCCCTTTAGGAATTAACAACACTGATCCTCCTCTTGTACTGCAAGCTTTCTTCCATGCACCCTCAAATGCCTATAATCAAACAATTTAATTAAAATTAGTTGATCAGTCGAGATTAAATTAGTTCGAGTTACTCGAGATTGAATTGGGTCGAGATTAATTTTATCACATGTGCATGACAGATCAAACTAGTCTCGAGACTCAATTCATATTTCATACCAACCGAATATCTCATAAAACTAATACAGACACTCAATCATGCCAGTCAAACACACCCTAACAATACAAAAGAATCAATAAGTTAAAACCTACCATAGTATCATCAGAAACTCCATTTCCAACTGCACCAAATGCATCCACATTCGAGACAGCCTTTCTCCAAAAATAACTATGACTTTCCCAATTTGGAAAGTTCAAGAAATCGAAGTCGTCGTCGATTTCCTGCTCCTCCAAGGCATCGGGCCTCGCATGGTCGGAACAAGGGCAATATTGTGCAAGGGTGAGGGGGAGAGCTAGCAAGAGAAGAAAGCAAGGCAAGGTTAGTGTGTTCATGGTTTTAAGGATGTGTGTCTTCTTGTAATGAAATAGATTAGTTCGTGTCAAGACTCATAAATATAACGTAAGAGCATGTGATAAATTTGATGGATTTTGCTTTACTCTTTAATCTACTACACCCTCATATTAATACATATACATCCTAACATCCCTATATTCTGTCAACACTGATTTCATGACGAGGGATAAAGAGTTGGTTATTGAGAAGAAAGAAAATTGCTTTTCTTACATGTTCAAAGGGTTAATGATGAAATTTTTGATTTATTAATATGTGATTATAGCTAGGGACCATAAACATGCAGTCTTGATTTGGAATTGATACGTAGAAGAAAGAAAGAGTCGTTCAAATACATGAAAAATCATATATTTATATATATTGTTTTGATATATGTTATTGGTAGAATAAATCTTATAGATGTATCATATAATATATAATATGTGTTGGATACGGTGAGAACCAAGTTTTAGGTAAAAACCAGACCTATATATTCTAGATATTATATTTTAATAAATTACACTGTGTATTTTATTGTATCACATGTCAAACAATTGATTGTAATTTTAATACATTTTATGCATAACTTTGATATATAATTAATCTGAACTATAGATATATAATTTCTACTTCTCTTGATTTTTATTTCATACATTCTTCATATATATATACCAACACTAATCATAATTTTATCCATTAATTTAAATGCCTATAAAGATCATGCCAAAAGTATACTTCCTCCATCCTACTTATTTAGACTCATTTTTCTTTTTTGAACGCATTTTTTAATTTGACAAATTTTAAAGTACAAATCATCTCCATCAAAAATAATTATAACTAGATATATAGTATATAGTATTACAAAGAATAATTGAAAAAATAAATTATGCTCTCATCTATCCTAGTATTGTTGATTTGTTTGTATTCATTTTTGGTCACTTTCATTATTAATAAATTGTTTAAAAAAATAGTAAAAAACAACTCATTAAATGATTTTTTTCCCCAAAAGAGTAATACATTATATATCGTAATAATATATTTAAAAAAATGTCATTACTCATGAAAAAAGTTACATGATTGATCATCAAAATAAAAATATATAGAGGACAAAATCAGTTTTGAGCTATTAAACAACACTCATCATGAAAGAGTATATATCTTGAGGACATCTATCACACTTCATCTAACCCCATAAGCAAACTACATCAAATTTAGGTAGTAGTTCAACTTCTATCTACATTAATCTATCACTATTTTTATTCATTATGTGTGTATATATATCACAATCAACATTAAAATTTTCATACTTTATATATTTGTTACGAAAATTACAAATATCCAAAATAATTATTTATATTTCCCTTCAAACTATTTAATAAAACTGGGCCCAAATAAGAAACTCCAACACTAAATGGCCCAATATTCCTACTGCACGGCCCAAATAGTACTTTCTCTTCGACTTGAATAATAAAAGCCCGACCCGTTTAATTTATTTCGATTAAATAAATTTTACTTATTTTTAACCCATTCAAATGAATTCCTCGCAGTAGGGCATTAGGGATTCATTTCCTTCCAAATTTTCTTGCTAAAATCAAAAAGTTGCTGGTGGGAATCTCTGATGGCATCCCTCTTTAAGGTAAATTTGATTCGAAATTCTCTAATTGTTTGAGTTTTGGTTAGAAGCATTCGATTTAATTGCGAAATGCTAGCTTGAGTTTGAATTCCTATGTTCGTATTCGATTTTCAGTTAACCCAGCTTAATGCGAAATGGATTTTGGTATTCGAGCTTGTTGTTTTTGTTTACTGAAGTTTGGGCATTTTATTTTTTGGTTAGGATCCGACGAAATTGTCGGCGTATAGAGACAGGAGGTTTTCTGGGACGCAGGAAGAGTACGAGGAGGCGCTGCTGAACTCGACCACTGTATACGTGGGGAATATGTCGTTTTACACGACGGAGGAGCAGGTTTACGAGCTGTTCTCACGGGCGGGGGAGATAAAGAAGATGGTCATGGGTTTGGACAAGAACAGCAAGACCCCTTGCGGATTCTGCTTTGTAATGTAAGTGGAAAGATTGGTTGGAGATGATTCTTGAACGGGTTGTTCCGATTTTTAGCTTGCAATTGAGTTGTTAAAGTGATTCAAATGTTACATTGTGCTTTTATGTTGGTGTATGGAGGGGTTGGTTAGTTAGTTTGTTCTTCTTGTAATTTAGAGGTGAATGGATAATAGTGGCTTTCAACTCCTTTAGTCAGTCAAATTGTCTAACTCTTGTCGACGGGAAGAGAGGGAAGCTCAATTCTGCATCATCTAGTATAGTCCTCGAGTAGTTTCTTGTTATAAGAAATCGTATTGTGCTAATATGTTTTGAGTGCTGAGAGTGCCTCTTTATGTTGGAGTGTGTGTAAGTTGGTGTGTGTGGGGGGGGGCTACATTATCTGTTGTAGTCCTTAAAGTATTTTTATGCTATTAAAACTCATATTTGAGCTCTTTTTTTATTTTTTATCTCTGCTTTTTGTTTTCAATGCTCAAAATTTTCTTGAAAGAAAGGAGAGTAAGCATTTTTTTCTCATCACCCATCTCGTTCTCGTCATTATGGTTCAGGTACTACTCCAGAGACGATGCTGAAGATACTGTGAAATATATCAGCGGGACTATTCTCGATGACCGTCCTATTCGTGTTGACTTTGATTGGGGGTTTGAAGAAGGCAGACAATGGGGACGTGGACGGAGTGGTGGGCAGGTGATGCATCTAAATTTTGGTTCTCCTTTCTAATTCAATACTCCATCTAATGATGCATGTTTTATTTGTCAGGTGCGGGATGAATATCGTACAGACTACGACCCAGATATCCTTCTCATGACCAATTTTTTTCCTTTTAGACTATGCAATGTGATCATTTTATTTGAATTTACCATTTTTGTCCTTTGCTTGTCATCGTGATCTGGACTCTTATGTATATATAAAATGCATTTAAACTGGCCTTACTTAATACTATCAGGCACATGAATGCAATGGAACTTTGTTCAAGAAATTATGCTCGCTTTTAGTTTCTTATATATTGATGAAAGCTACCTGAATGTTCAATTTCTTAACAAGCCATACGTAGAGGTGGTTATGGAAAAATAGTCCAGAAAGAGTTGGAAGCCCAGAGGCAGTTAGTAGACTATGGTGCTGGATCTTTAGGTTCATTTGCACCTGTTATGCAACCTAACTGTAAGTCACTAAACAGCTTTATGCTTTCTTATTTACTGGATATCACTCGTGTAAACTAAAAACTCTGTATAAATTTATAATATCTTATTAAAATAACACAGACATTTTGACTGCACATGAGTAACCTATGAGTTCGTACGGATATTATCGATTGGCAATCTTGCTAAACACATTAAAGCACAATATTACAATTTGTTTAGAGCAGTGTTGTAAAAAACGCTTGTGAGGCGCGCCTCACACCGCCTCACTCCAAAATCGCCTCAATGCGCACGCCTCATTAGCCTGTTACAAGGCGTGCGCCTCACAGGTGTGAGGCGTCCGCCTCAGTGCGGAACGCCTCGAGGCGCATGAGGCGTGCGCCTCACAAATGAGGAATAAATGGGCTGTTTTTTATTATAATGTTTGGACTTTCATCCAAAATTAATTAAAGCCCAATCTCAATAAACTAAAGCCCATCAAAAATTTAAAAAGCCCATCAGTTTTTAAACTAAATAAACCCTAAAATAATAAAAAAAAAAACAAAAAAGAAAGAAGCAGCTGCGCGAAACTGCACTCTGCTGCGCAGCGCTCTCCTCTTCCTCCTTCCTCCTCCGGCGACCTCCATTCCTGCCGGCGACTCCACTCCTGCCAGCGACCTCCACTCCTGCCGGCGACCACCATTGGCCGGCGACCAGCAGCTTCCGGCGACCAGCAGCTTCAGGTCAGTTTAAATTATTATTTTTTTTTTTTTTTTGCTTCTGGTTCATTTCTGCTGGTTGTGGGTGCTGACTTTATTTTAATTTTAATTGTTATTTTACATATAGTAGAAGTTATCACAAGTTATCATATAGTAGAACATAAAATAAAAATAGAGGCTACAGTATTAAGGAAATAAGAAGAGGTGTCAGAATTATTCAGAAGTAAGGAAAAACTAAGTACCTCTAGTAGTAGCTAAAAAGAACGTTGGTATTCACAGGCAGGAACATAAGAAAAAATAACATAATAAACTACTCAAATGAGTTGTGATATTTTAATTAGCATACAGTACAAACTATTCATTGAAATTAATATATATAAGATGGGTAAATCCTGCATAGCAGGACTTACAGAGGAAAGGAAGTTGAAGAAACACCATTCTAAAATTAAACAAAAAATTAATGAGGACAGCAGCTTTTAGATGTCACTGAGGTGGGTTCAAGTTTTTAGTTGCATGCTTGTTAGATTTATTCTTAAAATTTCTTATAGGTATATGACGTATACTGTAACGGTACTGTGTAGCATTCCATATGGTTTGTAAAACTATCAGTTACTAACTTACTATGAAGATGCATCTAACAAGGATGATGATCTGTACATTGAAAATTTTTTTGACTTCACATTCAGTAATTTCAGATGTAAATATTTGGATTAGAATGTCTCGTGGCACTCAAAGCATAACTTAGATTTAATTTTATGGCTTAGTGCTAGTGTGCTACTTGGGGGCTGACTTTATTTAACTTGCAATTTTGTAATCTAGGTAAAGATAAAGAAGTTGCGAATTTGATTGATGAAGAGTCCGAGTGGGAGGACGAGGCCGAGGACGAGGAGGATGATTTGGATTAAATAACATGATTCCTAAATCCGAATTAAGCATTATATGACTATGGTTATGGTGCATGTTTTAAAGACCTCAAAACTATTAAATTAATGTTTGGTTTGTGGCTATATTGTTTTACAATGCTTTAATAATTCTTTATGTTTTTTTTTTTTTTTTGTTATGAGGCTTACGCCTCATACCGCCTCGAGGCTTACGCCTCGCCTCGCCGAGGCAAAACGCCTCAGTTACGCCTTACGCACTTTACAACATTGGTTTAGAGCAGAATGTGGTATAATTTCTTTTTTGAGTAGTACCCGTTATCTCTAGTGCTTGTGACTTTTCAATTTAATCTTCTACCTGAAAGTTGATTTCTCTTCTGATACATGATTCTGGTGGCATTTTCCTGGAATTTCTTTTGTTTGGTCAGTAAGCATTTTCCTTCATCAATTAAATGGGATTGTTATTGCTAGTTCAATAAATTACTAGTAAATAAACATTTTTTGGTATATATGTGAAAAAAGTAATGCGTGTCAGCCGTGGTATTTGCAGTTGCTTAATGTGTTGTTAATTTTGTTTTGTACTTGTTGTAGATGGTGGTGGTGGTAGGCATGGTGGAAACTATGGTCAAGGGGGCAACTACCGTCATGGCAGAGGTATCATTTGCATTTAGGCTAGCCTAGAGATTATGCCCATCGAACTCATTCATTTATGCCTTACTTTGGAAAAGCAGATTTCCCACGAAAACGACATAGAGAAGATGACCGCAGGGGGCCAGATTTTCAACGGAGAAAGTCAGACTTTGTATATCGTAGAAACCCAGATACTGAACCCAGACCTGTAAGTTTCTATAGACGTATAAATCGACCACTATAGTTCTAATGCAGTGAATTCACTTATATCATCGACGTCTCTTACAAATATCTGATATTCTTATCAGCACTGCTTCCTATTGCTTCATTTCATCAAATTATCCATTTCTTGATTCATATTCCATTTCTCCACTATCATGCTTGCAGGAAAAGAATCCACGATTCCGGGAGAGTGGGGATTCAGATGAGGACGAGGACGACGATCGTAAGCGGGCCTCGTAGGCATCATCATCAGCCAGTTGGCGACTTAGATTTAGAAGTACGTGCACAACTCTCCTGCAGAACCATTACTGCTTAAAATTTTGTGTGGTTCTTGTAAAACTCCATGTTCAAATATTCAAGTGGTTGAGCTATGCTTGTTGATGTAGATTAATATACTTGTTTGTATACATTACATGAAAGTGATGTTACATTACATGAATTAATTGATATTTATTTACTTTTATTTATAAAATCTATAAATTTATGCATTTCTTGACTAATTTAGCTTCTTTTGTTGTTATAAACGAAAAAGTCAAGACGCAAACCTATTTGGTATTTCTTCTCAAGAAAAGAAATGGCTTATTTGGTATTTATATGATTATTAATTTCATAAGGCATAAATGTTTTGTCAGAGTTTTTTTTCGTTTGCAATTTAGTGGACTAATTTACTAGGCTGAACGATAAATTTATTACTTGAAAATGTGGGATAAGAATATAATTACTCTTTAAATTCGTTCTCTTTTATCCATCCCTCTCATTTAAATTATAAATTCAACACTATTTTTCTCCTTAATTCCACTCTAAGAAGGAATAATATTTTCCATCCAAATTTGGAGTGATAATATTATCCCTCCTTAGAGTGGGATTAAGGAGAAAAATAGTGATGAATTTATAATTTAGATGAAAGGGATGAATAAAAGAAAAGGAATTTAAAGAGCAATTATACTTTTATCCCACATTTTCAAGGGATAATTTATCCCTCAAAGAGAACACAACCTTATTGTTTTACTAAGTAAAATGCAAACTAATTTGCAATAAAAATTCTATATAACATAATTGATCAAAATTATTACTCCAATATTAGCTTGAAATGTAACCTTAGGTTTAAAAATTGAATTTAACGCCGAACGTGTCGATATAAACTAAAATATTATAACCAGCTCAATTTTCTATTTTATTTTATAATTAGTAATATTATCTATGAAAGTATCGAATAAATAAGCAAACATTGTATTAGATAATAAAATAATTTAACGTGGTGCTTTATCAAGTGAGACACTACAAGTATTGGATTCGATAAATCAGATTCTGACTTCTAGAATAATGAGTGATATTTGGAAAGACATTTCGAGAATCGATTTGCTTTGATTTTATACTTATATTGTGTGTATATGTGTATATGTTCCACTTTTCCTCTTTGTATGCTTGTGATTAATACAGAATCTGTGGTGGTTAAGAAATAATTATTAATAATTGTTTAAAAACCTTGGAAATTATTTTGATTCTTACGTTGAGAGAATGGGGATGGCATTATGAAATATGAATGCACCTAACATGCAGCTGTCACCCTTAATTTTATATATATATATAGATTAGATTATTTCACTTCATCTTCACCTATTTAATATTCTCTCAATTTCTCTTTACTTGACACGTTTCATTATTATAATAAATTTATTTAAATATAAAACGTGTCAACTAAAGAGGAACGGATGGAGTATGTTATAGTAAATGTTTATAGCTCATATTATGTTATTCACATTTTCTTGCTTTTAGTTACAATTTTTCATGAGGATGGTTTGTTTGTATTGTCACCATTATAACGTGAGAGAGTATTAGATTATTTATTTTTGGATGTTGAAAAGTAGGGCTAAAAAGTTTATTACAATTATTAATTAGAGGGACCAAGTGCTGTCATATTCAAAATCAATACTACTACTAAGTATATTATGATATGAAGTTTCATCGATGCCTCTACTGCATTTCTCCCATTTCCAATAAATAAAGAAAATACATAAAAATAGAATAAGTGGCTTAAAATTATTTGAGTGATTGAATTATTTTTACATTTGAGTTTTAACCCACCAAACAAGATAAATATATTATAATTTGATAATTAGTATTTCATTCATTATATTATTTATGTTTCGATTAATCAAAAGTGTGAATATTTTATTAGTTTTTGTACAAATAATGAGGGGAAAAAGAGAAAAAAAAGGTATAACTAAGCAATCATACAATTATATTGTCAAAATTAAATACTTGCTGTAATTTGAATCACAATACACATTATTTACAGATATGAAGAAAATAGTAACAATAAGCTAGACATAAAAGAGACAATAAATAAATAAATTGGGGATTGAGAAAAGTCATTTTTTAATATATTTAAATTTATTACAAACATTTGTGAAAGAAAGAAGTCAGAATATGAATTCTAAAACTGGATGAAGACAAGAGATGTAACAAACCACTAAAAAAGGACTGCAATAAATTGTTTTTTTGTTTCTTGCTTACGTTTTCAGTTGAGCTGGTTTGTTTCTTCCCACAAATTCGTCCCTTTCTTCTTCTCTAACTACGTTCTTTCCTCGCCGCAATAAATTATACTCCAAACCACCACCACCATCGCCGCCACTCAAGAATTCCGGTGAATAAACTCATCTTCTTTCGTAAAAATCCAATCTTATTTAATTTTCTTTTCTGGGCCAAGAAATGGGGAATAAGTTCATATGCATGAACAAGAAGGACGCCACGAGTGGTGGGATTGGATCAAGAAGCAAAAGGGGGTCAGTTTCGAAGAGGAGGAGTTCAATGGAGGAAGAGCTGCTGCATAGGCAAGCTTTAGCTATGGCGATTCAGCAGCACCAGCTCTCTCAGAGATTCGATAATGGCTCCATCTCTCGCCGCCTTGGATCCACCTCCTCCCGCCGCCGCGCCGCCACTTTGTCAGACCCTTTCTCGACCACTAATTCTAAGCCGGTAATTCTTTTGAATTTATTTAAGTTTTGGCATTTTGTGCTTGTTTTTGTTGATTAGGATCTTTTGGGGAAAAGGGTTGAACTTTGTTATTGTTTTTGCTTATCTGCTGCTTTGGAGTTTTGAGTAGTTTATTTGTTGTTCTTTTGCTTACTTTATTGATGAAAAGTGTGATTGAGCTGTCATGATTTTTCCTGAAAAGGTGAGGGCAAAAGTGGTGTTGGACTTCTTTTTAGGGAAAGCAAGTCTTTCTTTCTAATTTAGAGTTTGTAGAGCAATTTCAGTATTCATATTCTATTCTTGGTTTAGTAGATACCTTCAAGCATACAATCATACTCAATTCTGAGAAATTTAGTGCTATTAAGTCTTGTTTTCTGGGATTAGAATACTTCCTTTTTGCTCTTCTTTGTATGACTGTGTGGTTGTGTGTGTGTTTTGATTGCTAGTTTCTTATTGCTAGCAAGGGAAGCTTGAATTCATATGTGTAGGTATCATGATACTCTTAGACAAGTCTCTAAACACTATCCTCACCTCATTTTTGAAGGAGAATCTTGATTTGAACAAAGGGATAAACGGTTGTTTGAGTTGAATGCTCGTTGACTTCTACTCCCCCGTCCCGTTAATAACGATCAATTTTCCATTTTAGAACGTCCCAATAATAATGAATCATTTCCTTATTGAGTAAAGATTAGCAAATGAGTGTTTCTTGATTTCTTTACCAGTTGCGTGATTTTCATGTATTAGATTCGCTTGTTTATATAACTGGTGTGTCTTTGACAGTTGCCAGAATTCTTGGAGAATATCAAGACTAAGAAATTTGTTTTGGTACATGGCGAAGGATTCGGAGCTTGGTGTTGGTATAAAAACATTGCTCTTCTCGAGGAATCCGGACTGATCCCTATCGCCTTGGATCTAGCTGGATCAGGAATCAACACAATGGATACCAAAAACCTTACGTCGCTAGCAGATTACTCCAAGCCACTAATCGATTTTCTGCAGAATTTACCCGAGGATGAAAAGGTAAAAGTACAGAATTATGCACTCCAGCATCAATACATTTCTATTACAAAGGTCCTGTATGCAGTCTCTAGGTATTTTCTCGACTATTTTTGACACGGCGCGTACTTGCAGGTAATATTAGTTGGCCATAGTAGTGGAGGCGCTTGCGTTTCCTACGCGTTAGAGCATCTCCCCGAAAAAATCTCGAAAGGCATTTACCTCTGTGGTACGATGATAGCGGATGGGCAGAGACCTTTCGATGTATTTGCTGAAGAGGTACGTCTTACAATTGAAGTTTCATGCCTTTCAAAGCAGCTTTGATTCAGATGTTCGTCTCAAGTAGATTGAGGTCTGTGTTCTAATGGTGTTATCGTCCCGTACAGATGGGTTCGGCTGAGATCTTTTCAGCAGAGTCGAAGTCTTTAATCTATGGAAACGGTAAAGACAACTCCCCGACGGGATTCATGTTCGAGAAGCAGCATCTACAAGGGTTATACTTCAACCAATCTCCTACAAAGGTAACAAATACATGCTTTTATTCATATTAATGGTTTTCAATCTTGAGCTCGTTAAAGGCTTGAATTATTTTTTCTATCATTGTGTGCACTATGCATCCAAGCTTGTGTTTTGGCTCGATTGAAGATCACTAATAGGCTCGTGAATAAATGAATTAGAACATGTTTGTGAACTCAACAAAGTTTTCGTTTGTCTCAATAAAAGTATCGAGCTCAAAATGAGCTCGACTCGTTCACTATCAAGTTGTGCATCGAACGAGCTTTTTCTTGAGTCGAATCTCAATTCTCAAATAGATCGCGAGTAGCTCTATTCGTTTATAGCCATTTCAATCTGTAATCTATTAAACGTCTCCACATTATTGTGAAAATGCTCAAAGATTCGAGCATGAACTGATATTTACCCTTCAAATAACACGTCGATTTCGTTTTCTAGGACATTGCTTTGGCAATGGTGTCAATGAGACCATTCCCGCTTGCTCCTATGTTGGAGAAGCTGTCACTGTCGGCCGAAAAATATGGGACGGGACGACGATTCTACGTCCAAACATTGGACGATAACGCCCTCTCGCCAGACGTCCAAGAAAAGCTGGTAAGAGATAACCCTCCTGAAGGAGTTATGAAGATTAAAGGCAGTGATCACTGCCCTTTCTTCTCAAAGCCTCAATCTTTACATAAGATCTTACTTGAAATTGCTCAAATTCCTTAGAAATCCATTTCTTGAATAATATTGATTTGAGAGTATTGTGATTGTTGTAGTTAAGAGGTGTATAATATACAGGCAACAAATATCTTCTATACATATAGAAAATTGATTCAGCCTCAGTTATCATTTACTTTTCTTGCAAAGTTTTGATATAATGTTGTCTGATATATAGATTGATTTATTTTAATGATTAATAATTCATAAACACCTCTTAAATAATCATAGATAGAACAAATTTCTAATGGTAAAAATTAGAGCTTTCAAAGCTCAACCATCACTTCACTTTCTAAGCTAGTGTCTTTCTTCTGTTCTTCTTCTTCTTCCTTTTCAAAATCCTTCTGCATCCTCTCAAGAAAACTAAGCATCTTCTTTAATCCTTCATCATCTACGCAACAACAGAAATCAAACACACTGACTCACTAAGTATCATCATCAACATCTCAGAAGATTCTATATAGTCCATGAAAATTAAGATTTTTCATTACCGAATCGAGGAATGGTATGGCCCTTGGGGTGACGAATCACCAGAGGATCAACGAACGAGTCGAGCAGCACAGTTCCGTGCTCCTTCAAGAAGTCTTGGTCCCCTGTTTTATGACGTGATGGCCAAATAAGAAAACAAGTCATTCCATGTTATGATTCTCACCTCATCTCTTTCACCGGCAAAATAAACGAAGCTCAAAATAAGATACGACGAACCGCGATTGTTGAATGAGATCAAGAAATTACTTTTTTCTTTGACTATATATTTAAATAGCTCACAAGCATCTCCACTCCTTCAAGGTCTACTCGAGAGGGACTCTACTTTCTATAAAAATATAGCTCTTAAGAAGGCTAGCTAGTTAATTATCTACTTCATTAAATGTTCTAGGAGATGATAGCCCTCTTTCTTTGACTTATAATCAAAATTTAAATCTTTTGTTCTCTAAGAGCAATATTAATTGATGTGACCAATAACACAAGCTTGAGACATCCATTCCATGAAACATATTGCCCAAGGCTTATTCATAAGCAAAGTTTGTTAATGATTTTGAAGAGTACCTAAGCAAAGTTTATTAATGATTTTCAAGAGTACCTAAGAAATGCACGGATCGGCATCGAATTGGTGCAGAGTAAGCTTTCTGAATGATAGATTGGCTTCTCAGTTTTGCGCCTCCGATTATCACCAAGAGTTTTATCTTAGGCACTCTCGTAAGAGCTGCACCCTGCAACCAACGACAAGAACTGTTCAGAACATTGTTCGCTAACGAGCCTCACTAGGAAGTAAACAGATGCAAAACTAAGCAAAAAAAGCTTACATTTGCTTGCATTCCGGCCAATCCAGCCGATAGAATCGCTCCCTGATTATATAATCAAATGATGCATAGACTATGTTAGAACTTCGCCAAAATGGCAAGAATTTGCATGCTTATAAGATAATCAGTCCCTTCTTGAAATGTATGATTTCATATTCGCTATCGAAACAGAGGAGTATCTAACAATCTAATACTAATGTATAGATTGAAGAACATCATGACAATAGAAACAGAAACTTCTAGCATATTTCAAACACAACAAATTTAAGAGACTTCTGTTTCAAAATTTTCTGCAATTAATGCAGCTTCCCATGATCATGTAATAGGAATGATTGCTCAATTGAAATAAGAACAAAAATGCAAGAAACAAAGATCCAAAACGTCAAGAACATCAAACTTACAAACACACAAACACAAACATACCTGTGAAAAACCAAGAAGGCCATCAAAAGGGCCAAGCCTGATCATGCAATCTTCTATATAAGCAAGGCACTCTTCAAAGTTCTCATACTCAGTAAAATCCTGAACCAAAACACCCAAGAAACAAAAACATTCAATATAAAGACAAGAACCCAAAAGCAGCTCAACCTCAGCAACAACTCAAATCTTCATTCACCATAATCCAAACCTCATGGCCACTAAATTTAAGCTAAAACCAGTCCACAAATTCATCATGAACGAAATTCAAGCACTATTTTAAACAAATAAATGAAATAAAACAAAAATAAGGCGAAGAAAAGGAAACCTTGCTGAACTGAAACCATTCATAATAAGGGGGATCAAAGATTCCCTCCACATCGGATTTCCCTCTGCAAGCAAAAGGGGCGTCGACGAAAACGAGATCCAACTTCTCCAACACAGATTCCGGCCATTTTCCGGTGACTTGTTTCCTTATAATTTCGCCGCTGGTCCGGAATCCGTGGAGACACAGCAGCCTCAATTTCCTCGAACACTTGGTCTCCGCTCCTTCGCTCCCCATCCTCACACAATCAACCCCTTCTCTCTCTATGTAATTCACGATTCCCTTTCCTCTCTCTTGTCTTCTGCCTATTGCATATGCTGTTAGCTCAGCAACGTGAGGAGAGGAATGGTTAGGCGCGATTAAATACATGTGATGGCTGTCGGCATTGAATGTGAAAGGCTTTGAATGTGAAATTAATATAAAGAATAGGGGTCGGAGAAGCTAGAATTGGAATGAAGGTGTTGGATTGGCTGAAGACGCCATGGGTGGCGTGGCCGTCGAAGGTTCTTCGAAGCGCGACCATGTATTTATCCACGTGAAAAACACGCGGTTTTCATTAGAACTTTGTTTCGCATTGCCTCGCGTCATCAAGATTGTAAAGATTTGATTTTTTTGGGGGGCTTAATTCACAATCTTCGGTCAAAATTGTTAAGGCTAAATTATCTCAAACTAATTTATAGATGAAATCTGATTCTGCACACAAAATTTTAAGTTTGGTAATAAAAACAAGAACTCTGAAAGTTTTAGGATGTATTTTTTTTCAACTATAGACCAAATTTAATATACTCGTGAAATTATATTTCTAAGTATAAACTTTAATGTATATTATAGTAATATGGTTAATCATTTTGGTAAAAACGATGACAAACAATAAGTGGAGTGAGAGTCCACTACGTTACAAAATCGTATCAGAGTCGATCTCAAGTGAACTTTATAGATCATGTGAACGGTCATGTATGGAGATAACTATAAGAATGTTAAATACAATATAAGTATGTGTTTCAATAAACTTTTATGCAATATAATTAACAATTTTAGCAAAGAGAGGCCAAATGTTAAATACTTGCTAATTAATCAATTGTATCACCATAGCGCAATCGCATTTCAACATGTGGGCCAGGGTGACATGAGTGTATGAATATTTCTAAGTGATGAGCTGGATTTAAGCTTAAATCTTAAACTCGATTGGTATGTCTTGACTTATTTTCAAACTCGGTAGACTCAGATCTACTCGAACTGATCCAAATATTTATATATTTAATATGAATATTATATAGTATAAATATTATTATTATATACTTAATAAATATAAATTAATAGATATTTAAAATTTTTTGTAAATAAATAAAAAATTAATTTATAATTTTTTTTAAAATATAATGAATGTTAACCATTTTAAGTATATTTAAATAATAAAATATATATATTTAGATATTAAAAATATAAAATACGTAATTGAAATGAAGAAAATGAAAAAATAAATAAAATTCGGCCGGATTCAAGCCCAACCGGCCTATGAGTTAGTGTTTTAAGTTTTAGCCCCTGAGTCGGGCCTATCTATAGAAAAGCCCAGCCCATTTCCATCCCTAACGGGCCGAACCGAATATTTGTGTGCAAAACCCAAAGTAGAGAATAAATTTGCCTTTATATTTAGAATCCTTAGATTTACTTATAAAGTTTTTTTTTTTCAAAAAAATTAAGAACTTAATTTAAATTTTGATTTAATAAAAGTGTGATTTGAATATAAGTCATCGAATTATTCTCATATTATATATATATATATATATATTATTTGTTGGGAATATTGAATATTCGAATTGTTTACGTATCTTCTTCCATGATCACAAAAGGTTCTTTTGAGGTTGTGATGATGAGAAATATTGAGGCAGAGGTTGGGAATGTGGAAGATCCCTCCATTAACTCAGAGACAGAGAAAGGGACAGGGAAAGAATGCGGAAGGTCACTCTTATATCTTTATTAGTTTAGCACCATAAATTACTCTGATGTAAACTCTCACTCAACCTTGCAATCTTTGTCGAATTTCGCCTGCATACGAGTTTCTTGCAATGGGTGGTTCATCGCATGACGACTGGGAGGAGATCATTTCTCGCGGCGCCGCCGCTAAAACGGTTGTTTTAGTCGGTAAAAGTGGCAATGGCAAGAGCGCCACAGGGAACACCATTGTAGGGCGCAAGGTGTTCGAGTCAATGCCTAGCTTAGGCGGCGTCACCTCCACGTGCCAGCTCGAGTCCACCATCTTCGAGGGCCAACCTCTCAACGTTATCGACACTCCTGGTTTGCTTTTGCTCCTGACTTTGCTCATTCTTTGCCACAAGATCTTTTTTTAGTATCTAATTTTTTCAGTTTTGTTTGATTCATCTGTGAAACGTCATGTCATGGCTAAGGAGATTGCGAGATGCATCGAGATGGCTAGGGATGGAATCCATGCAGTAATTGTCGTCCTCTCGTTGGGAAGCCGTTTTTCTGAAGAAGAAGCTTCTGCTTTTGAGAGCCTATGCCAAATCTTTGGTGACAAAATTGCCGATTACATGATTGTCGTCTTCTCTCGGGGCGATTTTTTAGGAAACAACATGTGTCTGAAGGATTTCATGTGTAACTGCCCCAAGATTTTGGAGGTACTCAATCTCCAATTATATCGACTCTATGTGACTCTTGTGTTCAAATAAATGTGTTTTTGGGTTCCTGCATTTGAAATTTTTGATAGACTACTATTGCAATGTGTTGGGATTGGGAATATAATTATCCTGTTCGACTAAATGTGTTTTTGAGTTCCTGCATTTGGCGTTTTTGATGGTTTACTGTTGCATTGTTTTGGAACTCTTCTGTTGAAATATATGTGCTTTTGAGTTCATGCATTTGGCTATTTTTACTGATTACTCTTGCAATGTCTGGGAATAGAACTAATGTGTTCAAATAAATGTATGTTCGAGTTCATGTTTTTGGCGTTTTTGGTAGACAGCTCTTGTAATATGTGGGAGTTTAGCTATTCTGGTCAAATTAATGTGTTCTTGAGTTTCATTTTTTTGGCATTTTGGATATTGCAATGTGTGGGAATGTAACATTGTGTTCACGTAGATGTGTTTTTGAGTTCGTGCATTTGGCATTTTTGATGGAATGTGTGAATGTATCATAATTCATCTATCTGAAGAAATATGTTCTTGAGTTTCCTGGATTTGACATTTTGTTGCAGAAAACTCTTGCCGTGTGTGGGAATAGGACTCTTGTGTTTGACAACATGGCACAAGACGAACTAAAGATTTGGAGACAGCGTAAGGAACTTCTCACCCTTATAGAAACTGTCATATGCAACAATGGTGGTAAGCCATACACCAATAACTTATTCCAACAATTCAAGGTGAGTGAGTTTGTAGGGCTAGTCATATACATATGCTTACTTGACTTGAGTAACAGCTCAAGGTTATGTTTATATAAATGATGGTTACATTACACGTGGTGCAATTGTTGTGCATAGAAGAAAAAGAATCTCGGTGACAAATCTACTGACGGGAAGTTGCCTAATCCGAACGACAAGCAGTTCGAGCAGTTCATTAACAAGGTAATTCATTACTGGATATTTCATCTAAAGATTTTAAAAAGTGTTCTTGCCATCCAACTGTTTGTATTATTCATGTTTCTTGAATTTAATTAGTGAAGACTGGTTAACTTTGATGTGCACTGAAGGTGGAGTCAAGGCTGAAAGAGAGCATTTCTAGCCTGGAGAAGCAGTTGGCTAAGGAGACGGCTGCTCGGGCGAAGGCAGAGAAGGAGGTGAAGGCTGCACGAGCTAAAACTGCGGACGAGGAGCGTAAGATTAAAGAGCGTTTAAAAATTGCGGAGGCTAGAAGCAGAGAGCTTCAAGCTAAGATCAATCAGAAGCCTGATTGTGCTATTATGTGATGAAATATGCATGTGTGATCATAATGAACTTGTTTGTTTAAGCTGCATGAGGTACTTTATTTCTTTTTTTGAACTGAAATATATGCTCTATTTTGTCATATTATGTTTCTTTTCGTGTGGTTTCCATAAGCATATATTTTGTTACTACGTTTCTTATCGTGTGTTATGGCAGTGGGCTTTCCTGGAATTAAAAGATGGAAAATAATACTAAAAATTTCATATACATTAAATAAAATTTTTAATATTTATTTTTATTTGTGTAAATATAATTATTTTTGTGCACAGGTCAGTCAAGATCAAATTTTCATAAATTGAAAATTTAATAAAGTAAGAAAATCTACCTTAATTGATCGTTCGAATAATATAAGCCAAATCGAAAACCAACTAATTAAATCGGTCGATTTTATTTTAAACCGAAGAATAATTATTTTGTCTAATTTTTTAAAGTTATGGATAATTTATAGAATCCTTTTTCATAAAAATGTAGTATATATTTATGTTTTAATTTTTTAACTGTAGAGTATATTGTATAATTATATATATATTTTTTAAATATAGTTATAATTGTTTAATATTTATATCATTAGATTTGATAATCGAATAAAATACACTGCGAATAAAATAAATTGCAAACGAATCGATATGTATGAGATTTAGAATTAACAAGTCGAACCGAAACCTAGCCAAATAAATAGTACTTCCTAGGGGTGACTCGTGTGAGCATTCACATATTTCGTTCAGTTTTGTCAAAAATCCAACCAAACTAAATTATAATTCACATTGAAAAAAATAATCAAATCAAACTAAAATAATCAAATTTATTTCGATTTGGTTCGAGTTAGTTCAGCTTATCCAAATATTTTATTTAATAAATAATTTTGTTCAATTTTAAAAATAATTAATTATTAAAATCTAATCATATATATTTAATAATTTTATTTACTAAAAAAATAAATTTTAACTTTAAAAAATTTAAAATTAAAATTTATAAACAAAAATCTTCAATATAACTTCAATATTTTTAAAGTTTCAAATAATAACAATTATTATATAATTTATTGAATATTATATTTATATTTGTTGTAAATCTAAAAAAATACTATTGAAGTGTTACATTTAATTTCCTACATAATATTTTATGTTTTGAAATATAAGATAAGGTATAATTAAAAAGAAAATAAAATTTATATGATAAAATTAATTTATTTAATAAAAATAAAAATATATTATCATACAAATCAAATAATTCGAATTTTCGGGTTTTTCAGTTTAGTTTTGTATGAATTCGAACCAAACCAAATTAAAATTCGGATCAAAAAATAAAATCAAATTAATCAAACCAAATTTAATATTCGGTTTGGTTCAGTTTGATTTTCCGGATTCGGTTAATTTTGCCCACCCCTACTTCTTCTGTATCACTAACCTTGACACTTTGTTTTTTAGGCACGATTATTAAAAATAATGTATAAATTAATGTAAGAGTGATAAATGTGGTAGAATAATGAAATATTTTTTTTCTATGTGTAATTATTAGTGGTACATCCAATAAAAATAATTGCGACAATCTTAATAGTAGGGGAGGTAACAAACTAAAATCTATCAATTTGATCGATTTTTTGATTTGGTTCGGTGCGTATACCTACTCACGTGCTCATATAATTAAAAATACTTAGTATAATCGAATATTTAAGTACATATGATTTTGTGTTTATGGTGTATATTTCATTATCAAAAAGTCACAATTAAATTGGAAAATTGTTCAAGATTAGGGGGAATGTGGAAGGTCACTTCATTCTCGCAAGAGAGAGAGAGAGTGATGATCAGAGGTTGGAATGCGGAAGATCACTCCAATCACTCGCTGAGAGAGAGAGTGGAAGAGAATGTGGAAGGTCACTCTTATATCATTATTAGCACCAGATAATACTCTATGCAAACACTCTCTCAACCTGCTTAGAACTTTCTTGCAATGGGTGGTTCATCGCATGGCGACTGTGAGGAGATAACTCCTTGCCGCCGCTAAAACGGTAGTTTTAGTCGGTAGAAGAGGCAATGGCAAGAGCGCCACCGGGAATTCCATTATTGGGCGAAAGGTGTTTGAGTCAATGCAGAGCTTAGTTGGCGTCACCTCAACGTGCCAGCTGGAGACTACCATCTTCGACGGCCAAGCCCTCAACGTCATCGACACTCCTGGTTTGCTTTTGCTCGTGATTTTTCTCATTTGCTTCATTCTTTGCCTCAAGATCGTCTTTTTGTGATATCAAACTTGTGCAGGGCTGTTTGATTCTTCTAACGAACCTCAAGTCATGGATAAGGAGATTGCAAAATGCATCGATATGGCAGGGGATGGAATCCATGCTGTAATTGTAGTTCTCGCCTTGGGGAGTCGTTTTTCTGAAGAAGAGGCTTCTGCTTTTGAGGGCCTTTGCCAAATCTTTGGTGGCAAAATTGCTGATTACATGATTGTCGCCTTCTCTCGTGGTGATATTTTAGGAAACAATACCTCTCTGGATGATTTGATGCGTAATTCTCCCAAGATTTTGGAGGTACTTAATCTCCAATCACGATTTTTTTTTTGTTCTGCATTTGTCTTTTTTGATAGACCACTCTAGCAATTTGTGGGAATGGAACTCTAGTGTTTAAATAAATGTACTCTTTATTTCCTTCTTTTGCCTCTTTAGATAGACTACTCTAGCAGTGTTGGGAATAGAACTCTTGTGTCTAAATAAATTTGTTTTTTTGAGTTCCTCCTTTTGGCATTTTTGGTAGACTACTCTTCCCATGTATATGTATATATAGAACTCTTGCAATTTGTGGGATATTAACTGTTGTGTTCAAATGAATTTGTTCTTGAGCTTTTAAGTGAATGCATTTGCATTTAGATAGACTACTTATTGCTTCTTGATTACTTTTGCAATGTGTGGGAATATAACTGTTGTGTTCAAATAAATGTGTTTTTAAGTGAATGCATTTGGTTTTTCATAGATTACTATTGCAGCGTGTTGGGAATTGAACTCTTGCGTTCATATATAAGTGTGGTTTTGAGTTTCCTGCATTTGTTGATACAGAATACTCTTGCAATGTGTGGGAATAGGACCGTTGTGTTTGATAATATTTCAAAAGACGAACTCAAAAAATTGAGCCAGCGTAAGGAACTTCTCACCCTTGTCGAGACTATAATATGCAACAATGATGGGAAGCCTTACACGAAGGACTTGTTCCATCAGTTCAAGGTGAGTGAATTTGTAGAGCTAATCATATTCATATGTTCACTGAACTTGCTTAACAACACGTGATGCTATTGTTGTGCTTATAGAAGGAAAAGAATCTGGTCAATCAATCTATTGACAGGAAGGTGCCTTATCCGAACGCCAAGCAGTTCGATCCGTTTATTGAGAAGGTAATGTTGGATTTCATCCAAAGGTTTAACTTCTTGACATCCAGCTTTGTGAAATGCATGTTTCTTGCATTTAAATAATGAACTTTGATGTCTGCTGAAGGCTGAGTCGAGGTTAAAGGAGAGCGTTTCATTTCTCGAGAAGCAGTTGGCTGAGGAGAGGGCTGCTCGAGCGGAGGCAGAGGAAAGAGTGAAGGTCGCACGAGCTATAACCACGTCCGCGGAGCGTAAGATTGAAGGGCATCTGAGAATTGCTGAGGAGAGAAGATGGGAGCTTCAACATAAGCTCAATCAGCAGCGTGCATTATGTCCTATTTTGTGATGAAATATGTGTTCTCTGGATTTTTTGTGCAACTCTAAAGAGTTTGAAATGAACTGGTTTGTTTAAGCTAGGAATCTTTTTGGTCGTAACTTTCTTGATTTGAACTGAGATCATATTTTGTATCTTTTGGTGTGATCAAGTTAGTGGGTTTGGAAATGATTTCATACTGCATGCATGCTTATTCCAAGTGAACTTTTCTATATCGTGGTGAGAATTTGACACTTGGCGAAATTTATAAATATTTAATCTTATTTATTAAATATTGTGGAATTTCAAATAAAAGTTTTTACTTTCAAACTAATATAGTGTTTATTCGTTCGTATAAATTATGGATTTTCTTAATTTTAAACTAATTTAATAATCTTAACTTTAAAATAATTGATCTATATTTTCTCAGTGTAATCATTTGTGAAGATTAAGAAGTTTATGCATTCTTACTTTTATAAATTTCGAATTTAGATTATTTTTTTATTTCTTTAAAAAAGAGTAAAATCTTAATTATTATTAATATTAAAAAATAATATGAAATTTTAATTTTCGCTTAATACATTTAAAAATTGTAAAATCAATTTTATTATTCCCGAAAGATCACTACAACTGAGAGAGAGAGAAGGAGAAAATGCGGAATGTCAATCTTATATCATTATTAGCATTTAGCACCATTAATTACCCTTTACAAACTCTCTCTCGATGAACCACAAATTCGATGAACCACAAATTCGTTCGATGAACCACAACCCATCGCAAGAAATTCGTATGCAGGTGAAATTCGACAAGGATTGCAATGTTAACGGCTAATGAGATTGCAAGATGCATTAACATGGAATCCATGCTGTAGTTCTAGTCATCTCTTTACAAAGCCGTTCGTATGATGAAGATGCTTCTGCGTTTGAGAGAGTGTGCCAAATTTTTGGTCCCATAATTGCTGACTATAGGTTTGTCGTTTTCTCTCATGGCCGTGAAATAGGAAAATTTAGGCCGTAATATTCGTTGCATGGTTGCCCCGAGGTTTTGAAGGTACTCAATCTCCATTTATATTCGACTCTTGCAATGTGTTTTATAGTTCCTTCGTATGCCATTTTTGGTAGACTACTCTCGCAAAATGTGTTCTTGTTTTGAAATAAATTTGTTTTTGGGTTTCTTGCATTTGGCGTTGTTGATGCAGAATACTCTTGCAATGTGTGGGGATAGAACTCTTGTTATTAATAATAGGGATAAAGAAAAATGAAGTTTTGAGCTTCAGGCGAATTTATTATACGGCCTATTGGAGAATGTCCTAGACAACAATAACGGGATCCCATACACTAATGTCCTATTCCAACAATTCGAGGTTAGCGAGTTTGTAGAGCAAATCATGTCTTTTCTTAACTTGCATTATAACAGCATATATAAGGATCTTTACATATAAATGATTGTTTCTTTACATGTGATGCAATTGTTGAGCAATTTATTGATGGGAAGTTGCCTAATCTGAACGAGCAGCCCTGGCGGATCATTGAGAAGGTAATGCCGGATTTCATCCAAAGATTAAATTCTTGATATCCAAGTTTTCCTGCTTCTTGCATTTAAATAATTAAAGGTGCTTAACTCTTGTCTCTATGTCCATTGAAGGTTGAGTCGAGACTAAAGGAGATCATTTCGAGTCTTGAAAGGCAGTTGGCTGAGGAGAGTGCTGCTCGAGCGAAGGCGAGTGCTGCACTAGCAAAGTGCGTGGATGAGAAGCTTAAGATGAAAGAGCGTTTGAGTATTTCTGAGGAGAAAATCATGGAGCTTCGAGATAAGCTCAATAACCTGCTCCATTTCTTGATCCTTGAATGAACTGGTTTCTTTAATCTTTGAACTTTTGCGGCCATTCTTTTTTGATTGGTTTGAATTAGAATTTATGCTTGATTTGGTTTATATCTATTGTCTTTTTGGTGTGATCAAGTTAATTTGTGAATGTTGAAGTGATTTCATTGCATGGTTATTCTGAGTTTTGTATTTCTTTTCTTGGGTTGTTATATTCGAGATCATCTATTCCACTAAGTGATTCACACATATAAAAGTATGAATTGTGATACCATGTTGCCTTGTTTGTATTGCATTGAATGTGATTCAATGTTTAGAATATGGAAAATTTATAAATTGAATGTTAAACCATTAGGCAATTCGAGATGTAATATGTTAACTAAATGTATCTTAGTTTTCTTATTTTTCAGAATTTTCTATAGTTTTTAATTTGATGTATAATTATGCCAATTTGTAATATTTTGTCATATATAGGACAGTTCTCTTCAATAAAATTTAATATATTGACAATCTTCTTCAGTATAATTTAAGTTGACATAACATGTCAAGATAAATTGAAAATATTTCAACATATAATGTTAGATTCTTTATATACATAGGAGGTGAAATAGAAATTATAAGAATAATACAGATTATTTTTCATTTTAAAAGTACTGACCCTTTTAGTTTGTCTTTCCATTTTCGTGCCTTGTTTTCGTTCTCTGTATTTAATTTAGTGATTTTGCATTGGTTAGGGTTTGTAGCAGTTTTGTTAATTGTTGTTATTTGCTTTTAAAACTTACTCCCTCATTTCGATTAAAATTAAAAGTAACCACGTTGGACCAAAAAAGTCTTACAAATTTGATTGAATGTGGTCACTTTTAATAAGATAGAAAGAGTATAATATTCGAATAGATCAATACTGTGAAGAATGCAAATAGCACTCATACCATTAATGTTGTATGTTTGATGCTCTAAATTATTTACTTCCTTCTATGAATTTTTATAACTTTGATTTTAATTAATGTAAAATTTTGATGAAAAGTTCTTAATTTTAAAAAAATTGATGAAAGTAATAAAAAAGAAATATGTTACAAATTTGGCAATATTATTAATTTGTTGTGACCATTTTAAACCTGTAAGCATTTTAAATCAAAATAAAATAAAATGTAAGTAATGTTAGAATTTAAATATTAAATATTGTTACGATGTTATCTATTAGTAGGTCCCGTTTCATTAAAAGCCGCAATATTTGATTTTTGGACTTACAATTAAATTAAAACTGGTCATTTTCCGTTTAAGCGAATTAAAGAAACGGGTGGAAATCTTTTATAAATTCTTTTGTTTATTTTGTATAATTAGAATGGAAATTATTCAAAGTTATGGGAATTCGGAATATCGTCACTGCAACTACTCAGAGAGGGACAGAGATGATCAGAGGTTGGAATGCAGAAGATCACTCCAAATTCCAAACTCAGAGAGAGAGAGAGGGAGGGAGAGAAGGCGTAAGGTCATTCTTATAGCTGCAGTATGATTATTAGCCACAAATTTACTCTATGCGTCTCTCAAGTCTCAACTTTGCAATCCTTCTCGAATTTCACCTGTTGAAATGGGTGATTCATCGAATGGCTACTGTAAGGACAACATTCCAAGCGGAAGCGCCGCCGCTAGAACTGTAATTTTAGTCGGCAAAGTAGGCAGTGGCAAGAGCGCCCCCGGGAACACCATTATTGGGCTTAAGGTGTTTGACTCAAAGTCTAGCTTAGGCGGCGTCACCTCCACGTGCCAGCTTGAGAACACCATCTTCGATGGCCAAGTCTTCAACGTTATCGACACTCCTGGTTTGCTTTTTCTCCTGAATTTCCTCGTTTGCTTCATTCTTTGATCATCTTTTTGAGATATATATCCAACTTGTGCGTGCATGCATGCAGTGGCGGAGCCAGGAATTGCTCTAAGGGGGGCTGAGTTAAACGGGGGTTCCGCCCCCGAGCCGAATTTTTTGGGCACATGTCTCCAACAATGGCTGCAACTCAAGTCAAGTCTCCAACAATGGCTATGGCAGCCTTATACGAAACCTTGACTTCGACTCGAGACGGAGGGGCTGACAAAGGGAAAGCTTCCGACAATTAGGAAAACTCGTTCTCTGCAACGTAGCGGCGGGGGCTGAAGCATAAAAATTCGAATTTTCAAAAAAAATTTAAGAACAAAAAAAAACCCCCCGGGGGGGGGGGGGCTTCAGCCCCCCTTGCCCCCCCTGTGGCTCCGCCCCTGCATGCATGCAGGGTTGTTTAATCCTTCTGTGGAACCTGCTGTGACGGCTAAGGAGATTGCAAGATGCATTGAGATGGCAAAGGATGGAATCCATGCTGTAATTCTAGTCATCTCCTTAGAAAGCCGTTTGTCTGATGTAGATGCTTCTGCATTTGAGAGCATTTGCCAAATCTTTGGCCCCAAAATTGCTGACTATACCATTGTCCTTTTCTCTCATGGTGATAAATTAGTAAAACATACTCTAAAAGAATCTTTGAAAGGAAATGATTGCCCCAAGCTTCTGAAGGTACTCATTCACCATTTATATGCGACTCTTGTGTTCCTGCATTCAAATAAATTTGTTTTTGAGTTTTGTGCTTTTGGCAATGTTGATGCAGAAGACTCTTGCAATGTGTGAGGATAGAACTCAGGTGATTGATAATATGGATAAACGGGAACTCTATTTTGTGATTCGTGTGTATTGTATTCGCAAGCTTGTAGAGACTGTCCTAAACAACAATGACGGGATCCCCTACACTAATGTCTTATTCCAACAATTCAAGAACGTGAGTGGATGTTCATATGCTTACTTAATTAATTTCATACTGTATAATATCATAATTATGGTTCTTTACATTACATGATGTGATGCAATTGCCTGATCTGAACGACAACGAGCAGTACCTACAAATCATTGAGAAGGTAATGTTGAATTTCATCCAAAGGTTAAACTCTTGACATCCAAGTGCATGTGAAATTCTTGTTTACTTTCTTGCATTTAATTGATTAAGGGTGGTTTAACTTTGATGTCATGAAATGTAGGTGGAGTCGAGGTTAACAGAGAGCATTTCAAGTCTCGAAAGGCAGTTGGCTGAGGAGAATGCTGCTCGAACGAAGGCTGAGGAGAATGCTGCTCGAACGAAGGCTGAGGAGAAGGCGAAGGCTGCACAGGCAAAGTACAAGGATGATAAGCATAAGATGAAAGAGCGTTTGAGAATTGCTGAGGAGAGAATAGGGCAGCTTCAAGATAGGTTCAACTCCTTGACTTCTGAATGAACTAGCTAGTTTGTTTAAGCTGGGAACTTTTCAGCTTGAGTTTGATTGGTAACTTTAACTTTGCTTATATTTTCAAGTTACTGAACTTTTGATTTTTGATATAAGTTGCTATAGGCACAGGGTAATGTGTATTATCAGGTCACAAAGTGTTTAACGTAAAATAGAAAAATATTTTGTTGTTCCACGAAAAATGAATTTTTATTACTTTTTGGATTATTTATAGTGTGTATTTTTGTATAGTATTTTTTCAGTTACCACTTATTTTATTATAACAACTAAAAAAATGTGTCGAGTTTAATACCACCAAAAAAACTAGTCCTTTCAATAACACTCTTTGGTTGATTTGAATCGAAACATATTCTTGATTTTGTTTATATATATCTATTGTCTTTTTTGGTGTGATCAAGTTTGTGGGTCTTGAAATGATTTCATTCTCTGCATATATATGGTTATTTCTTGTATTGGATTATTTTATTCGAGATCTTCTAATAGCATCTCTAATAGGACTCTCAAAACTTTGAGGAAAATTTTAAAATTTAAATATAAATTTTATGTATAAAACTAATTAGATATAGGGATATAGAAATAATCAGAAGTGGAGGTGTGTTTTAAGAGTAGTCTACTCGTATAAGAATTTTTTATTTATTTTTAAATAAATATGTTTTCCTAGTATTATCTAATTGGCTATTTTAAATATTATCCACAACATAATCTACTCCATTTTATAGGAGTATATTATTATTTCGTTTACGAAAATAATGACTTATTTTTTATTTGGTAATAAAATATTTCTGAATTTTTATATGCTATGTATTTATTGACCAGTTCTTAATTTTTATATACTAATGTGTATTTATTGCCTATTTTTTACTACTGTTAGTGTAAAAAGCAAGTTGTTGGTGAACTGAACATTGAGGACACATCGTCTTCTTCGTTGTCTTTTGGTTGGGAATATTGAATATTTGAGTTCTTGCTATATATATATTTCATTAATTCAGAATATGGTTGGAAATTATTCAAAAATTATGGTAATTTGGAAGATCACTCCAATTACTCAGAGAGAGAGAGGGAGAGGGATGATCAGAGGTTGGAATGCGGAAAAGAATGAGAGAATGCGGAAGGTCACTCTTATATCATCATTACCACCATAAATAACTATATTCAAACTCTTTCTCAACATTGCAATCCTTCTCGTATTTCTTGCAATGGGTGATTCATCGAATGGTGACTGTCATGAGAAGATCAGTCCTCGAACGATAGTTTTAGTCGGCAAAATAGGCAGTGGCAAAAGCGCCAGGGGGAACACCATTATAGGGCGCAAGGTGTTCGAGTCAAAGCCTAGCATAGTCGGCGTCACCACTTCGTGCCAGCTCGAGTCCACCATCTTCGAGGGCCAACCTCTCAACATGTATGATGATGCTAAACCTAAGACAAATGAAAGTTCATATCCTTATCCTAAAGCATTACAGCATAGCTTGAAGAAAGAGAGGTTTCCCGCTGGAACATACTCGATCGACTTTTAATATCCGTGATATGACCCGTATGATTTAGAAAACGAGTTGAACTCTGCGTCGAGTTCTTTCCCACCTGGAGAGGATGATGTACTGCAATCCGCTGAACCTGCCATGCACCTCTATTATTTAAGTCACAACGGTCTCTACAAGGGTGGGATTCATGCACCGTTTGAATTGAAGTATTGAACAACCATCTTGATTAGTTTTCCAGCCATATATTGCGCCATCAAATTCAATGTATTGAGAGAGTTATGACCATTTAATGTGACAATTAGAAATTTGGGAGTCTCAACAGTAAGTTGGAAGTCTGAAAGTTATTTTCTTTTACCGAGTCTTTATACTCTTTTACTATAAAAACTAGTTGTAATGATGAGTTTAAGCATAATTGAATATGATATTAGTCATTTATCAAAGTTGAGAATCAACTGCTTATTCTATCATTGTTCCCAACTCTGACGTTCGATTTTAGTACCAATTTTGTTTCATTTGCATCACAACACAGCTATTGCAAAAGCTGCTTGTGAAGCGCTTTGGTTGCGAAAATTGTTGGATGATTTGGAGTTGAAGCAAAGAAGGAGCTATCTCAATCTTGTGTGATAAAAAGTCTTCTATTTTAATGACAAAAGAATCCTGTGTTTCATACTCGTTTAAAACAAATTGAACTAGGTCATCACTTTGTTAGATATCTGGTTGGAAATGAAGAGATAAATCTAGACTACATCAATACAAGCGAGCAGCCGGTGGAGAAATTTCAAAAACACAAAGATCAGTTGAAAACTACGAATTTTCAACAAAAAAAAAAGGTTGAAAACTACGAATAGTTAAGCAAGAGTGTTGAAATTAATTTGTATTTTCCATTGAAAAATCATGTTCTAGATGGTTAGAGGTGTATGTCCTTCTTATCCAAGAAAATATATAAAAACTAAGTTAGAGCTACAGCTCTTATAGTTATATATATATATCTTTCGTTGCCAACAAAACCTAGGACAGATTAATCCAGAGATAAAAAAAGGTTTGTGCATCAGTGCATGCATGATGAAATGAGAGGAGACAGCTAGATCTCTCAGAATTGAAATGCTTCAACTACTTCAATCAAGATTGGATAGGCCAGCACAAACACACACACAGAGCTATTGAACATATTTAAATTTCACTAGTCTATATTGTTTGGAATATTATAATCAGTCTTGGGATTCAATGCATGGTATGCATACTTTGGCTATGATTATAACAGAAGCAGTTGCATTTTAGCTGTTGGAGCTGTTGCAGACGGTTAAGAAGTGATCTCAAGCGTTCAAACTTATGTGGCTGAGATTGTTTACTTGTTGTATATATTGTGTGCAAGAGTGTACGGCAGTTTCTTGTTCATTGGTTCTTCTACCTGTAATTCTCATTCTTGAATCAATAAAGATCTAGCAGCTGGTATTCTCCCGTGGATGTAACCCATTCTTGGCTCAACCATTTGTGTTCTTGCTCGGTTCTTTTGACTCGATCGGTGTCATCTTCTTCAAGATTCACAGCAACCCTTCTCGAATCTCACCTGCATACAGATTTCTTGCAATGGGCGAGAATATCAATCCTCAAACGGTAGTTTTAGTCGGCAAAATAGGCAGCGGCAAGAGCGCCACCGGGAACACCATTATTGGGCGCAAGGTGTTCGAGTCAATGTTTAGCTTAGGCGGCGTCACCTCCAAGTGCCAGCTTGAGTCCACCAACTTCTTCGATGGCCAAGTCCTCAACGTCATCGACACTCCTGGTTTGTTTAATCCTTCTGTGGAACCTGCTGTGACGGCTAAGGAGATTGCAAGAAGCATTGAGATGGCAAAAGATGGAATCCATGCTGTAATTCTTGTCATCCCCTTAGAACGCCGTTTGTCTGAAGTAGATGCTTCTGCATTTGAGAGCATTTGCCAAATATTTGGCCCCAAAATTGCTGACTATACCATTGTCCTTTTCTCTCATGGTAATAAAATGGGGAATTATAGCCTTAAAGAATCGATGTATGATTGCCCCCTGCTTTTGAAGGTATGCATGCATGTGTTCTTGAGTTTCCTGCATATATATACATATATGAATATGGCAATGTTGATGCAGAATACTATTGAAATGTGTGGGAATCGAACTCTCGTGATGGATAATATGGATAAATGGGAAGAGTATTTAAAGCTTCAGGTGAAATGTATTCGCAAGCTTGTAAAGACTGTCCTAAACAGCAATGACGGGATCCCATACACTGATGTCTTATTCCAACAATTCAACAACGTGAGTGAATATTCATATATGCTTACTTAATCACTTTCATACTATATATAATATCATAGCTAAGGTTCTTTATATATATATGTATATATGATCTGAACGACGAGGAGCAGTCCCGACCAATCATAGAGAACGTGGAGTCGAGGTTAGCAGAGAGCATTTCGAGTCTTGAAAGGCAGTTGGGTGAGGAGTTGAATGATAAGCAGAAGATGAAAGAGCGTTTGAGAAGTGCTGAGGAGAGAATCAGGGAGCTTGAAGATAGGTTCGATCACCTGCGTGATTTCTTTACTTATATGTGAAGAAATATATGTCTTCGATCTCCTGTTTTTGGTTGATTTGAATTGAAACATGTGCTTGGTTTGGTTTGTATCTGTTGTCTTTGTCTTGTGATCAAGTTTGTGGGTATTGATAAATGATTTGGTTTATTTTCTTGGATTTTTGTATTCGAGATATTAGCACATCTTTAAGTAGGTATATTGATAAATAACCTACTTATTTCTGAGTTCAATCTTTTAAGGAGATCTACTTTCTTCTCGAGCTCTATATATTCAGTCAATGCAGCGACATCTTTCGATCCCTGGTGCAAGTTTAGGCTCTCACGTGTGAGTCTCAGTCCGAGCTCTTACATTGAGGATGTAGTCAGACATGGATTTCACATCAACTTGATCATACTCAATTCACCTCGAACACAACAAACTAGTGGAGTTAATTCATCTCTTAATAACATTAACCATAACTACAAATTAAAGGCACTACTATTAGTCAACTAGCTGTATGTCCAAATTAATTAACACTAGAAATATTAAAAGTCTTTTTTTTCCAACTTGCAACCCTCATGCATTAATATTTAATTTTCTCTGGTGCCACCTAATACCTGCATACAAACATCACCAAAAACAAGAGTTTCGAATATGTGAATATATAGTCAAATATTTTTTATAAAATACATAACAAAAACCCTCAAAATCATAGTACGAACGAATGTTATTAATTAAATGAAGCATGGCATACCCAAGGTGAAGGGTACTTTTGTTGTCTGAAGGTGCAGCTGCATAAACATGATCATGAGTTGAAGTAGTGTCCTGCATCATGTTGAGTTGGAGCATATTTCGAGCATAGTAAGCTTGAAATGCAAACTCTTGCCCACCAACTGGCATCATGCTCAATTCCTGCAGCTTCTCATTTTCTTGAATCTTATAACAACCAACAACAAATTCACACGTCTCATATATATACCTGTCATTACCTCATGGGACATTATATGCCACATTGCCACTAGTTTGATGATTTTTTAGCTATATATGTGTGTGTGTGTGTGTGGTTGAGGCTAGGTATTGATATTTTATATCATGATGTTAATGCATGTATGTAGTATACCTTTGCTCTGAGGTAGGCATTTTCCTGCTCGAGCTGAGCTTCCTGCAGTGAGACAAAGAACATGACTAATTCATCGTACTTGGTCGAAAGACTGTAGGATAAACATTATTTTTTGCTAAAGAATAAGCTCAAAGAATATATATATATATATATATATATATACCCTTTTCTGCAGACACTCAGTTTCAGCTAGGATCATTTCATGCTGCTCAAGATTGCAGAAAAGTTAATAGTACATGCATGTCAAATATGTTAGTTAATTTGTAGAATTCATTTGCATAGTACAATATATGTATTAAATGAGGTATATAATAAGATGAAGTTGAATTTACCTTCTTGCCCCTGATTCTTGTGATGCCTCTCTCAAGCCTGCTCTCCAGCTGCTTCAACTCCTTCACATTTAGAGAGCTCAACCCTTCTCCCATTAGATGCCTGTGCTGTGCAGAATATTAGCCCATAATTACCATCAAATTTAATTGCAAAATCTATAGTATATGAGAGATATGTATTGGTTCATGAATCAGAGGTAAGAGCACATTTTGGTGAAATAGAACTAATTATAAGCTTGAGATTCACAAAGGTGGTTTCTTTATGCATCAGAAATGATCTGTTTTGGTGTTACAACATTTTCATGCAAATTAATTGCTGTCTTTTCAAATAAATATTGGGTAGAGGATTTTTAAATACACTACTTTAATTTGCACTGATTTTTAAAATATTTCATATGAAATTTCAATTAATTTTTAAAATACATGAACTTTAAAATTTTAATTTTTTAAAATACATTAAATTTAACTTTGTTAGTATCTCAGCTTTTTTTTTAATATAAGTTCAGTTCCCCCTAAATTTAAATTTTATAAACATTATAAAGTTACTAACATTGGATAAGACGATAAGTTGTGATATATCATATTCGATTTATGGAAAATTAAATTTGTGTGAAAAATCAAGTTAATAACAAAGTTCATATAATTTAAAAATTATAAAATTTATATAAAATTTAAAAGATAATGTAAGGTTGTTGTATTTAGAAATCTTATACCCTAAATATTACTCCTATTTGAGTCTCAAAATAAAAGGTAATTAAATTAAGACCTGTTGGAGTTCTGGAGCATCTGTATTTGCTGACGCAGCTTCTTGGACTCTTGTTGGTAGTACTGCATTCATTCATTCCAACATTAGAAAAATCGAATATTGTCTTCATGCATGCATATAATTTAAAGTATTAATTATTCAATTAGTAATTAGTATAATTCAGACAGGGAAATGAAATCAAAGTTACTTGGGCATTGATTTCTTGAGTAGTGCAAGCGTTTGAACCATCAGTAGTTGCTCTTTTGTACCTCTCAATAGTTGATCTAATGCTGTAATTACAAATGAGTATATAAATGAATAATCAAGATTTTTCAAAAGCAATATTTGCAATTTTTCAATGCATGCATGCTAATTTCATGTAAGAAGTACATCTTCATGAAAATAGTCTCACTAGCTATTCCCCTAAAATTGAGAGAGAGAGAGAGATAGAGTGTTAGGAGGTGACAACTTATTGCTAGTTAACATGAAGACAATAATTTTTGTTGAGCGTCACTTGTGATCGGACAATAAACTGATACAACTCCGATCAGAATCGTATCGATAAATGACCTTTTCGAATGAGGACGAACTCCGATTTCATATTTCGAACAAGTGAAACTCCTAAAGTAATTCCAAGAACTTAATTCATAGACATTCATTTACAATAGCATCAAATAATAGACTAGGAAACTAACTCTAATGAGCTTAACACAATTACGGGGCCAATTAACATCGCAATACCCGTTAATACATAAATAAAATAAACCTACTAGTCATATCATAAACCTAGGACAAATCCAAAGATTAAAAAAAAGGTTTGTGCATGCATGCATGATCAAATGATCATAGCTCATTATTAAAATGAATAGTTGTAATCTTTTCTCATTTTTCAAGTAACAATTCTATCTTGTATTGAACATATTAAAATTTCAGTGTATTTGTTCGGAATGTATTGAGTCTTCGGAATTGCTTGACTTTCTTTGTTTAGATTCTACATAATTTTTAGGGGGAGAGGGAGAGAGAGGCAAAGGTGAAAACTAGAAGTGGAAATGAAATATGAGAAAATGAAGAGCTAAAATTGATGTTTATCATCGATTGTTGGTTCTCTCTCTCTCTCTTACACACAGAGCAGATGGAAATCTAGAAAGCTAGAAAAGGGAAAGATATATATATTTGCAATGAATAAAGAACGATGACTATATATGAAAATGGTGTACTTACGGACATGACTAAACACACTATAAGTGACAGCAATTGATGATAAGGGAATAAGGAATGATTTCTTCTTCAGAATCATGATTTTATGGAGAGCAGTACATTAGTATTAAAAAATACAGTTAATTGTGAACTATTCGGGACTCGATTCAAATAAAACTCGTTCAAATCGATAGTAAAAGAGCGGGGCTCGAGCTAGACGATGCTCAGCTAGTAATTATCGAGCCAATACTAGTAGAGTTCGCGAACATGGATCGATTCGTTTGTTCACAAAGATATTACTCGAGCGTGTTTGCGAGCATTAAATCGAGCCAATACATGAACTAATTTGCTATAATTAAAAGTGGATAGACAAAGAACCTAAGACAAATCAAAGTTCATATCCTTATCCTGAAACATTAATTAACTTTCTGTTTCAAAAACAATTAATTAAAACAAATATTTTGGAGATTCATTATGCTAGAAAAAGAAAACCTTGAAAACCTAAGACTGCATGCAGAAAACAAAACTGCAAGTCTTAGACAACAAATTTGTGAAAGAATCATAAACTGCTGATTCTTTTTACCACTAGTACTTGTTATAAATTATTGTCTGTGTCTGTGACTGGGGTGTGATGTGTCAGTTGCCTTCTCTATGCTAGCTGTCTTGAATATGATCATAAACAGTACTCTTTTTTCCTTTGAAGATCTATATAGTATTTTCAAAGTTTGATTGGTGAATAACAGCTCTCTCTTGAGATATTCTTGAAGTGTAACACTAACACTATAAACTCAAGAGATTAACTCTAGCTAGCTAGTTGTTTTCTCTCTTAAGAATAGCATTTAAGTGAAATTCTAAATAGGGCTATAATTGAACTAGCTGAAACAAGAGTTCAATTCATTTAAAATTTTGAAATTCGAGTTTCGGTTCAAGCTCGTTTCGAGCGAGCTTTATAATTAATTAGGCTCGGTAAATAAAATTCGAGTTTGAACTTAGCTTGAGTTCGAGTTCGTTAAAACTTTTTTTATTAAATTGTTTGAGTTAATATATATTAATTAGGGTAAGTTTGTGCCGCATATAGTTTGTGAATTATTCGAAGGGCAGCTCGTTTTTAAGTTTGTGATTAACAAAGTTCGGCTTATTTCACATATATTTGCGAAACTTTCGAAATATTATTAAACTCAAGTTCGACTCGGAAAAAAATTCGAACTCAATTTGTGGTTTGAATTCAGCTTGTAATTAACTAAACAAATGAATAATAAATGTTATCGAACCAAGAAAACAATAATCTAAGCACTTATATATAATCCCTCTCTCTCATCTCTCTTTCTTAATTTTGATGAACCTCATAATCTAGTAATAAAAGAAGCAGATCAATTAACCTAATTATAATTAATGAGCTATCAAGCAACATCAGACACAAATCAAGAAAATTGATACTGATTAACTCCACACACCACAAAAACCTAAGACGAAACAAAAGAAAAAGACAAGCAGTTGCTAGATAGGGTTGGAAGAGATTTGTTTACTTGTTATTAGCATACTCGTAGAGGCGGCCGCGGCTGGAGAAGACGATGAGTGCGACTTCTGCATCGCAGAGAATCGAGAGCTCATAAGCCTTCTTCAATAGTCCATTTCTTCGCTTGCAGAAGGTCACCTGCCGGTTCGTGTTGTTTTCGATCCTCTTTATCTCAATCTTTCCCCTTCCCATCCTTCTGTTGTTACAACCCTAGCCATGTTTTGCCATTCATTAATGGGAGACAAGAAGAAGAGCAACAAAAACTAAACACCAGATCCTGTCCTAAAACTAACACTGTTGAAATAAAAACTTAATAATTAATTAGGTTTAGTTACATGAAAACACACACACACATTTAGCTAGCTAGGTTGCTCAAATGAGCTCCAATTTGAGATTTTGTGGTGCTTATTCACGTCAGAACTTAGAAGAAGAGAGACCCATTTTCGATCTTCACACACACACACACACACAAAAGTATTTGCTATAAAACAGTAAAGCTAGGTCTTGTCTGAAAAAATGGGTTTCTCTGAGAAAGGTCATGAGCAAAATCCATACAAAATATTGAAGATCAAGCAACGAACAAAGACATTCAAAACCAAAATTATCCAAATCATTAATCAATTCCCAACTTTCCAACTCAAAGAAAAGAGAGATTCTAGCTAGTGAGAAAACACAAGCAAAAGAAAGAGATAGCAAAAAAGAACACATTTTTAATGCAAGTGAGCATGATTTATTTAGTCTTAGCTGCAGATCTGTGTGTCCTTCATTCACACAGAAAAAAAAGAATGAAATGAAAACATATGGAAGTGTGTCCAAATGCATGCAGAGAAAATAAACCAAAATTAAGCACACACATATATAATTATATATCGCCATTTAATGTGTGTATTCAACTGCAAAACCTGGCTTGTTCGGAAAAGATTGCTATTTTCCGGCGACAAATTTGGTTTGGCGAAAGGTTTCACGAATTCCAAACAAGCCCTTAATTAATTTAATTCAACCCCTCTTGGCTTCAATGAATTAATTAATATCACCACCATATATATATAACTCTTTCTTTGTTAGTACATGCTTGCTTTAATTACCTCTCCTTCCTAGGTTGGCATATGCAGAGAGAGAGAGAGAGAGAGAGCTGGCTAAGAAAATGACATGTTTAATTACTATATAAAAACCAAGCGTGAGATTGTAGCTTAATGGTGATCTGTATCACTTCTGCAGCTACGAATTTGCCAAAAAGGGCAATCAAGATCGAGCTACACCTCTTTACTTTTATTTTATTTTATTATTTCTTCTAATTAAATAGAGTATAATATGTGCGTGTATGATTTTGAAAGTGATAATTATGGCATATGTTAATTACGAAAAGAATAACATACTTACACTTGATTAAATGATCATTAAACACGAAATTATGTTTTAATTTCTTCAATACCAACATAAATAAAACCATTGCATGCCTACTTTCTTCATTTATATATCATGGTCAAATAAAGCTCGATATTAATATAAGAGCACCACACACCCCTTCGCGCCAGACAAAATTTAACGCCCTTGTTATAACTGATATGATAATACCACATCAACATATGTGTTATCATAATTTTTATTTTTTTAAATATTTTTTATTTAATACTCCCTCCGTCCACAAAGTACGTTCCCACTTTGACCGGGCACGGGTTTTAATGTATTGTTTGATTTTAGTAGATAGTGTGTAAATGTATTGAGTGTTGTGAAGATAGTGGAGAATGGGGTCCACTTAATTGATGATGTGTTGAGTAGTGAGTGGAGTAATGTGTAGTTAGTGGAGAATGAGACCCACATTATTGATGATGTGTTGAGTAGTGAGTGGAGTATGAGGTTTCCAAAAATAGAAAGTAAAGTGGGAAGCTACTCCGTGGACGGACCAATAAGGAAATATGGGAAGCTACTTCGTGGACGGAGGGAGTAATATTAAAATATATCATAATCAATAGTAATTCCTAATAAAAAGTGAGAATTAATAAAAAAATATTAAAATTTTAATATTTATTTATAAAGCATACCACATCATTTACAAGCATATTAACCTCGTCCACCATACGAATAAGCATTTTGGATTAATATAAATAAAGAAATATAAATTGGTACGTTGTTAATTAATGCAAGTTTTATTACCACTTAGAGAAAAGTGACATAGTGGTCCTAATTTGCAGACTGTTCTTTATTTAATTTTCGTTTTCAAAATCATTTTCCATTTCTATCGTGTGACTGTAATCTGAAACCAATTATTTGACAACCAACTTTTATTATTTTTGCTTCACTATTCTTTTATTTCTATTCACTCCATTTTTAGTTCATTATTATAACCAACACTTTGGTCTTTACTCTTTTTCTTTTTTTTTTGAATGAACTATAAATATATGTTCAGAACTTGTTACTTACTCTTACCAAATTAAGGTGGGAAAATAACACTTCAATGATGTCTAGTTTAATTAGTAATTTCATTTTTAAATATTCAAGCAATAACATTTTTATAAAAAAATTTACCTGACATTATAAACAATTAATTCGATTAATGTATTATGAATTTGATTTTTTTAATATATATTGTTTCATATTTATTTATACATGATATTTTCCCCTAATTGATTTAATATAATAGGCCCTAAATTTAGTCAAGATTGGGCTCAACATTGACCACTAAGCCCAGATACAAATCTTTTTATTCTTTTGGTTGTTTTCATATTAGTCCAAGAAAATCATACGTCCACCAATGTTCTTTTCATTTTGACCCGACAAGAATTTTAATAAAATGAGTTGACTTTGGTTGGTAAAGAGCGAAGTGGGGATAAAGTGTAGTGAGTGGAGAATGAGACCCACAAAAAGTTAGATGATGTGTAATGTATTGTGAGTGGATAATGAGACTCACTTTAAAGTGTAGTGAGTGGAAAATAGGTTGTCAAAAATAGAAAGAAAAGTGGAAAGAAACTTGATGGACCGACTAAAATGGCAAAGTGAGAAGAAACTTGGTGGACGAAAGGAGTATTAGTTTTTATTAAGAAAATCATATTAGTTAGTGTTAATTATACAAACTAGCCAAAAAAGATTGTAAAGGAGAAATAATAGTCACAAATATAAAACTATTTAAATTCTAGTCATTTTGAATGTGAATTACCATAAATACCCTTATACTTAAATTTAATTGTACGAATGATATGAATAATATTCATTCATACGATTTATACACACGTACATTTTAATAAAATTAAGTATCACATATGAATGGTATGATTTGATACTATTCATATTCAGAAATGTAAAATATAATTATAAGGGTATTTTAATACAAGAAATTTATAAATGGATATAATTTAAATAATATTATGTTGGTGGCTATTATTTATCTTTTACAATCTTTTTTGGCTATTTTATATAATCACTCTATTAGATTTTAGTCAAGAAAATCATATTAGTTTTTTTTTCTTTTGGGATAATAGGTAAAACTTACGACTTTCATAAAATAAAAATAAAAAATACCCACTTAAAATAAAAGATAAAAAAATACTCACTTTACATGATAATATGAGGAATTTCTTCAATGAAAAACATGAGCACATGAAGAAATTTCTTATATTATTAAATAAAGTGAATATTTTTTATTTTTTATTTTTTAATATGTATTTTTTTATCTTTTATTTTTTAGTATATATTTTTTATCTTTTACTTGTTAGCGTGAGTATTTTAACTTTTTTACCTATTTAGTTTGTATCAATCTTTAGTTTCTCACAAGAAAATAAAGTCACGAAGTCATCATTCGCCCATCTACACAACCCACAACTTAGTTTTATGCCTAAATAGAATGAAAAGCGACTAAATATTGCTTGAATAATTAGAGATCTTTTACAATAATAATCTCATATTTCATTTCACTATAACACATATTGACTATCAACACAAAAAATGACATCAAAATTTAAACTACTAATGTGCAACTATGAAACATCATAGCAGAGTGGCTACACAAATCACTGCATAAGTAACAAAAATCAAGAATGAAACCCCAACAAACATTATTTGACAATAATTTTCAAGAATCAAGCAACTAAGATGAACCAACATGTGTGAGAATGTGAAGTAGAGCGACAAGTACAGTCGTTTCAGATCAATCTACGGGAGAAATGATTGGAGCTCAATCCCGGATGCCTAGTTCAACTTCGAGTTCATCGTCTTCTTCAAAGAGCCTCAAGAGACGAGCGTGTTGCTCCTCCCGTTTCTTTCTTTGCCATAGCTTGAATAAGAAGACTGAAAATGTGCCAACGACTACAAGACCCAAGCATATGAGGAGGACTTTTGACCACGTGGAAGTTCCGGATGATGTCTTGCTTGGAGCGTTGTCAGTTTTAGATGAATTCGATGTGGAAGAGGTGTCGGCCAATCCTATACACAACATTAACATTCAAGATAGTAAGAGAACGTTGTTTACTTCGGGTGAGAATTAAGTATTTGAAGGATTACACGATCGTACAACTCAAAAATATGAGGTGGATTAACCTATATTAGTTTTATCTATCGAAAATCTTATTCCAACTATGGTTATTTTGCTAAAAGATATGAAAATGAGCCAAGATGACATCAAAGGAAGAAAAAATTGCCTAGTCTTGAGTCTTGACTCTTATAAAGCTCGTTCCAACTAAGACCACGGATGACCCTGCTCAGCTTTTACTACGTGCTACGTTTGTGCTAGCCTCATAGAACTAACGAGTTTTAACAAACTTTTTTGAAGCCAATTTGGAACTCGACTCCTACTAAAAATATGCTTGATTCTGTCCATCTTTTACTAAATCTGAGATAGCCTAACAAAGGACGTACATCAAAAGAAGTAACAGCTTTTACCTAGCTCGTATGAAGCCAATCTTGAGTTCAGATCCAATTAAAAAGAATGGTAAGGGAATCGACTTGCAACAAGCGTAAAACACGATTTATCCGATCAATGCAAGACTATTTCGAGCTTTTATGATGTCTGAGCTAGCTTCAAGCTTTAATCCGTAGTTCACTCATAACGTTCAAGAACTAAAACGCCATACAACCAAAGAACTAATGATCTTTACCAGTCTTTAGTGAAACCAATGTCAAGCTCAGCTCAAACTTAAACAAAAGCATGACTATATCTAGCTTTTATTATTTCTCAGCTAGCCTCATAATTCATAAACTTTCAAGTAGTAAATCACTGTGTAGAACTATATCGATCTTCACCAAGCTCTTATATAATTATGACTATATCTAGCTTTTACTTCTAAATTGCCATGTAAAAGAACTAACGATCTTTACCAAGCTCTTACGAAGACAACATTGAGCTAAGCTCCGAGTAAAAGCAATGTGTGATTGAATCCAGCTTCTACTATTTCTAAGCTAGAGTAGTAAGCTTTCATCGCCATGTAAAAGAACTAATACCAACCTCCTACGAAGACAACGTTGAGCTAAGCTCCAATTAAAAGCAACGCATGATTCGAATCCAGCTTCTACTATTTGTGAGCTGGCCTCATAAAGCATTCATGCACTAAATCAACATGTACGGCAAAAGAACTACTGAAATTGACCAAGAATTCAGTTTCTTGAAGTTTGGTTCGAGCATTGCTATGCAACTAATATATACGTTTATCCAACACACAAGTCGAACACGATTAAGCTAACAGTACAGCCATAATCTTGAACATGTTGATTACCAATTCACAGCAAAAGTACAAAGTTTTGATACTTAATTCAACCTCCAACTAGTTAATCAACTCATCACAAACATCTATGATCAAACTTCACCTAAGAACATGGACCAGAGAAACATCAATTGCAAGCTTTTTATCTCTATAGGCTTCAAACTTCCCAAATTGCCCCCATCTTACATGCTATGGCTAAATAAATCAACTCAACGCCTATTTTTCTCTTAATCAACAAACAATTTCATTATAAGACACTCTCACCAAAGAAAGGCAAATCCCATAAAAGGGCTCATAGTTCTAACCTTACCCAACATAGATTCTGCACAAAACTACAGAGAGAGAAGCAAGCAAATCTTGAAAATTCCCCAATTCTCTCTTCCAGTACAGCAAAATAAGACAAGACTAATGAAAATCTTATAAACTGAATCTTGAACAATAAAATTAGAAAAGGGCATACCTTGAATCAAAAGAAGAGTAAAGGAAGAAAGAAACAGCAGGGGGCTGAGATCTATGATTTGTTTCATCTCAATTCTGCTTATGAAAAAATCCTTCCTTTGCTTCCTTTTCTGTTTCTGATTAGGACAACCCAAAATTTTATGGGAGTAATTGGGGTTTCTTAATGTCTGCTGCAGTTGGGAAGAATCGAATGCGACCAATCAACAACTGTTAATCCCACTACTCTTCCCACTTTATCAACAAGAATTTGTGTTTAAAATCCTTGTTTTATTATTAATATTTCATTTCATTTGACGCTGCATTTATGTTTGAACCGGTCCAACCATGTGATCGTTAGATCCTTTCGTTGTTCTCTTGCTTCCTTCTTAATTAATCCCTTTTTAACTCTTGTTCTTCGTTCCTTCGCAACAAGATTTTTAATTTAAAACAAAAGTTGTTTATTTAATTATTAGGATTTAACCTTTGAGATCATTAATCAGGAGTTTATTATACTATAGATACACTTTCCAATTTTGAGTAGAAATGTCAAGTGAATAGCTCCCATTTTATTCGACTAGTTTTTTAACGAGATCCAATTTGAATTGAGTTTGAGTTTAAATTAACTATAAAATTTAATAATATACAAATCGAACTTGAGTTCGATTTTAATTTATTGAATTAAACTTGAACTTAGTTTTTAGAACTCGAACTCGAATCCGAACCCGAACTTGACTATATTTGATTTATTTCGGTTTGATTAAACCCCTAAATACAATTGGATATGATTTTTTTGAAGAAAAAGAAAAAAAAAATGAATTACTAAATAAAATCCCGAAAATGGGCATGGAAATCGAAGTAAATAGAGCATATTCTCTACCAAAATGGATACCCTTGAAGGCTCAAGCAATATAACCAAAACAAAGTACATATCTACAACAAGAAACCCTAAACTTTCTCTTTCTCTCTCTCTCTCATATCCATCCTCAATCACACTAAAGCCCCTACTGCACTCTGTGGGTAACCCCCTTCACTTCCCTTTTGATCTACTGTATTACTGCTCTCTTATTCGCGATTTTAGCTTTATTATGCTTTTTTGTGATTTATAGTGATATAAGTTATGCTCATTTTTGCAGATTATTTGGATTGACAGAGCAAGTGATTCGATCCGGTGAAGCCATGGCTCTGGTGAGTGTACTACTGCTTTCTTTGATTTTAACTTGGGATTTTTGGGATGGGTATTGCAGATCTGTGGTTGGGTTTTGAGTGAAGTTTGGAGCTATTTGATTGATTAATTTTGGATTTTGTGATTGAGACTTCATTGGATTCAATCAGAAATGATAATTTTGATTTTGGGTCGTTGTTTGTTCGTTAATCTTTGCCTACCCTCTGCTATTGACCTCTTAAGACAAATTTGGACTGGAAAAGAACTCATTTTGACTTCATCGAGCTAAAAATACATTAAACAAATATGAGATCAGGAATGTCGCATTTAGCCATGTGTTAATCTTGTGCTGCTTACTGTTCATTTGCAATTCTGCTTCCTTGTTATCTGTTTATTGTTTGATCTCTCTAAAGACAAGATTTTGACTCGAGCACAGATCAGTTATCTGCTTAAAAACAAGGATATGAACATCATGTATTCGTCATTTCTATGTTGCTTAATGTTATCTTCGGATTTATTGGTATAGTGCATCTCTTCATGTAAATCACTTCTTTTAATGTGGGAAAGTGAGTATTTGCATTAAAAATTAAAATTAGTTTCATTTGTCTTGGGCTGATGTACTCAGTTCATAGAAGATTTCAATTTGTGAATGTTTTTTCTTGTTAAATCTTGGACCAAATTGAAAGATCATGGCTAGTGACGTAGTGTTTCTTGATTTCTTTGTGGTTTCATACTTTTTTATTGATGTTATTTTTACATTATTCAGGTATTGCATTCTACCGCAAACAAAAATGCACATAAGACACTCATTGTGTCTGAGTTCAATGGTGTAAAGGTTGAATTGGCGAAGGATTTCGAGATGGGTGTGACAAACAAGACCCCAGAATTTCTCAAGATGAATCCCCTGGGAAAGGTATTGCAGGATACGATTCAATTGAAATAGTTACCGAGTTATTGTTTGGAAAAATATTTGCCTTCCCCTTTTCATTATTTCACATTTATCTTTGTAGATTCCTGTTCTTGAAACACCCGATGGTGCAATATTTGAGAGCAATGCTATTGCACGCTATGGTAAGTAATTACTTGTGAGTTGTGGTGGTTGTGTGTCTTAATATGCTATTGTCTGATTTTTTATTATGTTATGCAGTCGCTCAGTTGAAACCTGACAACTTACTAGGTTCTTCCCCAATTGAATATGTGAGAGCCTCTCTTTAGCTTCTTGATTTGGAATACAAATTGCTTTCCTTTCCTTTTTCATGAATCAAGTCTCTTCAAGCTTTTTTTCTCATGTTTAACATTTCCAATTCCACCTTTGAATATTTATATTGGATTTTACAGGGCCAAATTGAACAATGGATTGATTTTACTACCAATGAGATTGATGCGCATATATCTGCCTGGTACTATCCACGAATTGGTTACCGTGCACATCTTCCTCCAGTATGACTAGTTACATTCTTTTACGAATCCTAGTAACTGTGTTAGAAATTCTTCTTATTATATGACTAACTTTTTAGTGTTTTGGACTTGTGTACAGGTGGAGGAGGCTCATATTTCCTTTCTGAAGAGAGGCCTTGCAGCTTTGAACACCCATCTTGCATCTCACACCTACTTGGTTGGACACTGTGTTACACTTGCTGATATTATCGCAGTTTGTATCCTGGCTATCGGATTCAAGGTAATCTTGACGAAGAGCTTCACCTCAGAGTTCCCACATGTCGAGAGGTACCTTTGGACTTTGATTAATCAACCAAACTTCAAGAAAGTATTGGGCGAGATTGAACAGGCAAAATCCGTTCCACCTGTTGCATCCAAGAAACCTGCTCAGCCAAAAGAGACAGCAAAAACAAAGCCAAAGGAAGAACCAAAGAAGGAGGCCAAGAAAGAAGAGGCTAAGGATGTAGTGGAGGAAGAAGCTCCTAAGCCCAAGGCTAAGAATCCTTTGGATCTCTTGCCTCCTAGTACTATGATTCTTGATGATTGGAAGAGGCTCTACTCTAACACGAAAACCAACTTCCGTGAGGTTGCTATCAAAGGTATTTACTTTCAATTGACTGGTTTTCGACATCATCTATTTTTCATCTGATATTAGCATACCCTCCTAAAGTCACAACTCAGTTATCTTAAGTGCTGTTTACTCTTTACCTTGAGTGGTAGATATATTATATATATGAGTAATATAGGCTAATCCACGACCCACTACTTTGAGGGAGCTTGATCAACTTATATGTCAAATAAATATGTTAAACAGTTGTTCTTTTGTGCATCTTATAGGTTTCTGGGACATGTATGATCCTGAAGGATACTCCCTTTGGTTCTGCGATTACAAATACAACGATGAAAACACAGTATCGTATGTAACCATGAACAAAGTGGGAGGTTTTCTGCAGCGCATGGACTTGTGCCGCAAGTATGCCTTTGGTAAGATGTTGATCATCGGTGCAGAGGCTCCTTTTAAGGTGAAGGGATTGTGGCTCTTCCGGGGTACAGAGATTCCTAAGTTCGTGCTCGATGAATGCTACGACATGGAGCTTTACGAGTGGACGAAGGTGGACATCACCGACGAGGCACAGAAGGAGCGTGCGAGTCAGATGATCGAAGACGCAGAGCCGTTCGAGGGCGAGCCTTTGGCGGATGCAAAGTGCTTCAAGTGAGAAGGAAAGATGATAACATTGGCTCGACTTTGCATATTACACAACTCAAATTTCCCTCTGTAGTTTTGTGATTGTAGTCTTATCCACTTTTTGCCTTTTTGCAAGTTTGAAATTTCTAAAGGAGTTGTATACTTTGTGAACTGTTTTGTCAGTTTTGTAGCTTTGAAAACTTGATTTTGCTATATATGACAGTTGATATCCTTGTTTCAGTACATTTTAACTTGTTTCTAGCTTCATTGGGTCAATTAATTATGATTTGACAGTTAGAAATTAGTTTGTTATTGGAGCCATACTAACTTTCTTTTATAACGTTATTGATTTTTAAGTAAATTAACTTAATATATACTGAAGACTTTATTTAAATACATGAATTTAGTATTTTCTTTTTATTACTGTCTTATTTATTCAAACATATTTCAACCAAAAAAAAAAAGCTTTAAATTAATAAAACAGAAAGAGTATAGATAAATTTTTCATCAAATTGAACTAATATTGTAGCGTATTGACACTTCTTCAAACAAAATGATGTCGGATTAATCATGGAAATAAAAAAAAATTATACTTCATTATTACGCTAATGTTGGTTTATTTTTGTGGGTTGTTTCACTAATACTCCTTCCGTCTCAAGCTAAGTGTTACATTTATTTTTGAACACGCTATTTAAGGGTAGTTGACTAATAGTATAAAATGGTGATATAAATATATATTATTTAAAGTTCTGTGAGTAATAAAGATATTTTAAAAAGAAAATATAATACTTAGGTTGGGACAACTCAAAAAGCAAAATGTAACACTTAGAGCGGGACGGAGGGAGTATTATTTTATTTTTATAAATAATAGAAAATACTAATTTTTTAAAATTTATAAAATCCCACCACCTTTTTATCTTTTATTCAAATTTACGCATAGTAAAGAAACAAAACAACAATAAGGAAATAGATGTAGTATATTTTTACATAATGAAAATCCTGTTTAAAACGGTGTCATTTTTATTATGAGGTGCAACTGAGAAAATTGTGTATTAAAATATACTACATCCATCCATAAATGTATGTTACATTTTGACCAAACATGTGTTTTAATGTAATGCTTTGACTTTAAGTAAAAGAGTGGAGTAAGTGGAATTTGGATCTCACTTATTATTATTATTTAATTGAAATGTATAGTATAAAAAAAAAGTATAAAGTATAAATGCACATCCAAAAAGAAAAATATGTAACAGGTGGATAGATGAACTAATTATTACAATTCATGTTAAAAACTAAAATATGGTGTAAATGTTGTGTATTTAAAAATTAACAATTTTTTTAAAGAAAAAAATATGATATATTAAATAATGTATATGGCCCAATATAACTATAAGGTTCAAAATTCATATTCGCTTCAACTCATCATAAAATAAGTAGAGTAAAATCTTGATAATGACCATCATTTAGTGGTCAGAATTGACTTTTAAGACATCAAGTGGCAATGTGTCTTAAATGATTGAACCCATATATTTTGTCATGAGTGACGTCATCACCATCAACCTTTTGTCACTACTTCCCAAAATATCCAATTAACTCATGGTCATTGCTAACGTCTCCATTTCTCATTTATTGATACTATGATATAAAGGCTTTGGGCACAGTAAATTTCTCGATTATTATTGGTTTATTATGATAAAAAGAAAAACTCATAATTTTAATCAAACCAAGGTAGTAATAGCGGATTGGATTGTACCAAACCTAAATGATTATGGGCTAATGCAGTGGAACACAATTCAATTAGCAACTATATTTGTATTTATTGTTATTATATTTATGAATTTCTCAATTATTTGTAATATAATAGGATATTAAGTATATATGTATATATATAATGACATGGGTTTGAGGCAAAGCTTACGTGTGGAAATATATATGCACGTATTTATAGGAATGCATACACACAGACATACGTATTGTATTGTATTGTATTATATTGTTAGTACAATCAATGGTGATGGCTTTGGTTTGGTCAGCGTCAAATAGGTGACCTCCATTATTACAAGGCTGCCACTGTGATAGTTACTCAATATTATATTCATTTCTAAATCTCTATAAATTTAGTTCACAAGAATCACAACTGCGTCATCTCACACCACTTCACTCTCACTTTCTTTCCAAATTTGAGGGAGGCTAAGTTTCTTGATCTGCAAAAACATGGGAAGCACAGGCGCAGTGAAGCCGCAAATCCCACTTCTCACGCCTTACAAAATGGGCAAATTCCAGCTTTCCCAAAGGTACTTCATTTCATTCCTCATCAATTTTAATCCAATGTTTTTATTCTACACTAGGACTAGGGTTAGGAACTGCTGAGTTGATTATGAGATGGACCATGTGGTTTTCTGGTTAAAAGGGCATATTTTTATATTACATTCCTGGTTTGTTTACATATCTGTGGATTATTTTGTGTGTTCTTGCAAAAAGATTGTAGCTTTTAATGTTGAGTTTTGATTGTTCTGTGATTCTTGCAAGAATTTGTACTAATGATGGAAATTTGAAGCTAAAATTGATCTTGAGTTGCTCATGGTTGGATAATTAGTTGAGTTGATAAGCTTGTAAGTGAAATATGATCGAGTTTGAATCTCACTAACACCTTTCTAGGTTGTGTTGTATGCCTTTGTGTGTAGTCTGCAGACTATTGCATTTGAATGTATTTACAAAAACATGGTATTGAATCTTCTTCTTGTTAGTAACTTAAAAGAATCATTCTAAGTTCATCACAGTATTTATAGTCTGTGAAAACGAGATGGTACCGGAGGATTGTATGTCGGTTATCTCGAGCTTGTCATAACATTGAGATTCATGACTAATCCAGCTTTGAGGCGGCTAACATTATATGTTGTCCGAAGCTCGTATTAGACTTTCTTGATTTTGTAATAATATCATGTTATTCATGAGTCATGACTCGTAGAAATCTATTTCTTCAACTTAAGATGAGTCAGAAAGATATGATCAAAATCATTCTGTGTCTTGACTTGTTTCTTCGTTGCGAAATGTATCTTCTACTTTTATGCTGATTAAAATGGCCTTGATTGCTAATGGCTTCGAGTTGCTATTTTCTCATCGAATCAACTGAGTTAATTTAAAGGGTTTTGCTTAAATTGTTCGTATAAGTGTAGTGTACGACAAGTTTGTTAATCCTCGGAGTTGCTTGGGCGTTTACACATTTTGTGCTAGATTTCGATTCTATTTCGTAGTTGAAGGGTGATCAATGGTTTATACGAGTGACTTCTACATAGCACGAAGACTATCATAGTTTTTCTACTGGTCTTTGAAACACAAATTAGTAGTAATTGTTTATTTGAGATGTTGTTTCGTCTTTGCATAAATGAAAAGTGTAGCTTGATTTCCTAATCCTAATCCTAATCGTACCATTCTGTTTTCGACAGAGTTATTCTAGCACCACTGACGAGGCAGCGATCTTACAACAATGTACCTCAGCCTCATGCTATATTGTACTACTCCCAGAGAGCAGCCGAAGGCCGTTTTCTTATTAGTGAAGCAACCGGAGTTTCCGACACTGCACAAGGGTAAGTTTCTTAATACTAACAATGAATATGGTGCATTCTGCCTCGTTTCGTTCCAACTCATCGCTAACGTAAAATGTTTGCGCTTGTAGATACCCTCAGACTCCGGGAATCTGGAGTAAGGAACAAGTCGAGGCGTGGAAGCCTATTGTAGACGCGGTACATGCCAAAGGCGCGGTCTTCTTTTGCCAGATTTGGCACGTAGGCCGGGTTTCAAACTCAGGTACATCCCCTTTTTTTCATAATTTGTTGCTTTTTTCTCGATCATGAAGCGCCATTCGTCTATTACATGTCGTGATCACGAACACTGTTGCTTTCTGGCTTAATGAACGAATTGAAGCTCAAGATTAGAATAGCCGAAAACAAGATATGGAGTTGATTATATATTCCTTTCTAAGGCTGTAGCTGAGTCAAGAGTCGAGCTACACATGAGTTACTTTAATCTCGACTCCATAAAAGATCGTTCGATCTCGTTAAATAATTGAGTGATAGTTGTACATCGACTCTATATTCAGAAAGCTGATTTAGCCTTGAATAAGTCCGTTCACCTTGAATGGTTCTGTGAATGATGCTTAGCTCGACTCAGTTTAATTAGACCTATAGTACCCTTTCAATCCTCTGTTATTGATCGACTGCATTCATTCAGGGTTTCAACCAAACGGGCAAGCTCCGATATCATCCACAGACAAAGAACTAACCCCACAAATCCGTGCGAACGGTGTCGATGTTGCTCAGTTTTCCCCTCCACGTCGCCTTACAACAGAAGAAATCCCACAAATCGTCGATGACTTCAGACTCGCTGCACGAAACGCTATAGAAGCCGGTATGCTCCTCGTGCGCATGCACACAAATATTTCGACACACTTATTTTCTTTTTCTTGACAATTGCTCTTTGCCACGACCAGGTTTCGACGGAGTCGAGATCCACGGCGCTCACGGCTACCTCATCGAGCAGTTCTTGAAAGATGAAGTCAACGACCGGACAGACCAGTACGGGGGCTCCATCGAGAACCGGTGCCGTTTCGCTCGTGAAATAGTGGAGGCTGTGACAGCCGAGATAGGAGCAGACCGAGTCGGGATCCGTCTCTCTCCCTTCGCGAACTACATGGAGGCCGGGGACTCAAACCCCAAAGCACTCGGTCTCTACATGGCCGAGACCTTGAGCAGATACGGGATACTTTACTGCCACATGGTCGAGCCAAGGATGAAAACTGTAGGAGAGAAATCAAAAGAGTGCCCGCACAGCCTCGTCCCTTTCAGACGGGTGTTTAAAGGCACGTTCATTGTGGCGGGCGGTTACGATAGGGAGGAGGGGAACGAGGCCGTGGCCGAAGATCGAACGGATCTCGTGGCGTACGGGAGATTGTTCTTGGCGAATCCGGATCTTCCGAGGAGGTTTGAGTTGAATGCTCCTTTGAATAAGTATGATAGGAACACTTTCTATACATCTGATCCTGTTGTGGGATATACTGACTATCCATTTCTTGATGAAACTCTTTGATTTCTAGATTAGTTCTATATTTGGAATTGCAAATTTCCTTTGTTTTGGATAATATCCATATCTTAGTAAGACTTTTATCAAATAATCAAGATTGGAAATTGGGTTTTTATGTTGAGATTGATGTTCAAGCACGGTTTAAAATGTTGAATAAGTGTTCAAACTTAGCTTAAAATGTAATTATCGAGTTCAAACATAGCTTGCGGAATGCTCGATAAGATTGCTTTCGAACTAGCGTTAGGGCTCACTTGGACTCGAACTCGTATAAAATTTTAATTTTAGAAAATTAGTTATTTTAACTTAAGACTCAACTAAATGCTCAATTGAATGTTCAAGTAAATGTTTAATTGAAGGCTCGATAGAAGACCCGTGAACAGACTCGGTAGCATGCTCATGAATAAACGAATTTGAATATGTTTATGAGTAGCTCGGTTCGGGCTTGAAATTAGCTCAATATAATTATCGAATCGAGCTTCGGACGAATTTTTTCGAACCTAGTCTTGAATTGAAAATGTCGATTGATTGTTGAGACCTCTGAATTACGTGAAACTAGGATAAGCATGAACCAAAAACTATGACGGGGGATCGGAGGTGAAGACGCAAACGGGGAGGAACGACTTCTTTAGAACACTATGCAAGGACTCAATCGTGTTACATCTCGTATTACACTAACCACTTGTATTAGTAGAATGATTATATATACCATTATGCATCGTATTTACATGTACTTGCTTCGACCGTCTTCGCCATCGTTACGAACTAAAACGTCGAAATCGCTTACACTCCATTCTGCAGTAACACCGGCTGGACTAACATATATCTCAGTACCTACATTGATTGACAGCCACACTCTTCTTGCTGGTTTTGTTCCTGGATCCTGCACAAGAGTGTAGAACAACACAATCAACTCTGCATCTCTCGATTTTCAAGATCGAAACGCGTTCAAACCAATATCACATGCATCTATACTCAATGAGAGCGTCTATATCAAGAAAATCGAGACCATAATACGTATAATGCATCAATAGATAAGTAGCCGAACAGTACGCTTGATGCACGTGAAAATCATGGATTGAAATGTATATATATTAAGAGTAGATCAATCTTATTATCAGGAGTGTCAATCGGTTCGGTACCTGATAGAAATATAGCCGACTAGACAAGGCTCCAGTGTCGAGCTCCCAAGTTCTACGATCTCCGATCCATCCGTCTCCTTTCTTCTCGGGGTAGCCATGCATGGCCCACTCGGGGTGAGGGAGAATCTGCACGAGCTCCTGTGCCTGCGGGTTGCTGTACGGGTCACAAATGTCGTAGGGCTTCTCCAGAAACCGCGCATTCCCGGGCGCACAGTAGAGATGGTATGCGGAATAAGGAAATCGGGACGTGTCGTTTCGGTGTATCATTTCTCCGATGGCACTCGTGTGGTACGGTGGGCACGAGATGAGGTTATCGGGACGGCACCAGCTTGTTGTCGAGGGGTTGATGATCATCTCGCTGTATCGAGTTACGTCTGTGAGAACATCGCCATCGCAAGGATCTCCGTTGTTCTTCCAACAGCTTCCGATATCGAGTAGGTAGAATTGGCTGTTGGGACCTCCACCTTGTTTCACATCCAAAGTCAGTCTCACCTTGAAATTCGGAGACTCCGGCAGCTGCAAAAATCGCGTAAATTTCAATATAATCAGACGAAAACAAGAACACGAGAAGTTCGGGTTTCGTTAAAACCTAAATATACCTTTTTCATGATTCCACGCCCGTCGTAATGATACCCTCCGTTGAATCCTTTTGCTGCGTCCGCCCTCAGATACAGCATAAGCCAAGGGTACTTAGACGACGTCGTCAACTTCTGCGACAAGATCCAACTACTCGTGCTCGAATTCTTCTCCCAATAGGCCGAGAAGAAAGAGTTATTTCCTACACCAGCTTCAAGATCAGCATCAAGATCGTACGTCCCATAGAACCCTCCAACCATAGAAACGTTGCCCTCGTCAAATGACACAACTCTGGACTTGTTATGGAACACGAGGGGTTGGTTCATGCACCCTTTACCGAAGCAAGGGAAGCTCCGGTCCGTGACTATTTTATCAACTTTCTTCCCGTTCTCGGGGCAGAGTGTCGTGTTCTTGTCAAAATTGCCGTTCTTCAGCATTATCATCCAGAAATACCAAGAGTCGGAAGAAGCCGGGGCCTCACAAAGCGATCCAAGATAAAGTTCCTTCTCAACTGCATAAGAATCGGGATCTTTATACGATTCGAATTCTCCAATAGGGAATGTGTCGCCAGCTCTCAATCTGTTGTCCGATTCCTTCACTCTGTGCTGCGCTTTACACTTGCTTTCCTTATCAAGAAACGAACTACTCGAATCATCTAATTGCAGCATCATGAAAACGAACTCGCGATTAAGATAACATACGAGCTTCCAAATTCATAGAGGCAGAACAATTTGATTTTCTTTTATCCATCCAATGCAAATTCAAACCAGAAGCTCAATAGCCGAAAATTGGACTTTCTTCGAAAAAATTCACACAACAACGACCAAAAGCTATCATAAATCTTTATGAGTATGAATATCAACAAAAATCAAAGCTAGCTACATTTTGCAGCATGAAATAATCAAAGGTATTATAAGTGTTCTTCATAATCAATATGCACAAGGACTTAGCTTAATAAGCTACATTAACCTAATGTTTCCTAGCCGATGTGCTTCAATCTCGAATTTCATTCCAAACACGTAACACTGCGTGCACGATAGTACTTAGCTTAATTCGCCTATAAAACGTGTTTCGTTCTCGAATTTCATTGCAAATGTGCACACCTTGTGTATGATACTAATATCACATACACTTAACAGATCACATTCCCATCTCGAATTTCATTTCCAAATGCTCCCGGCCGCCTCGTGTATGATAGTAATATATCACATACACTTAGCTTAGTTATTCACATTGGCCTAGCATCTCATATCCAATGTCCATAAGAAGTTAATAACATTATCATATCGTATACGAAATGAAACACGGGATCGAAAACAAAACAATAACATCGATTAAAGCCCTTAACGAAACTCGATATTAAACTTGGATATCGAGATCAATTCCCCCTAAAAAGGGCTTGTTAAGGAGAGGGATACTATATTTTGGATCAAACAACCATCCCTCGTCAATGTGGGACAATGTGAACACTCAGAACAACAGATAATCATAATGTGTATGTCCTAAGTATGCATCATCCATTGCCCCCATTTCATCAATGCAAGAAAAACCACAAAGACCAAAAACAACAGACAACAACAAAATGCATATATTTAAAGGAAGACATAATAATTTCACCAAAAAATGAATAAAAAAAATGAAAACATAAACCTGCAATTTTAGGGCAATGGAGATCAGCACAATCAGCCATTCTTGGGCTTCCCATGTTTGGAGCCTCGATTCCAACTTCATTACAGAAATTCCAAGCTTCAAATGCAAATCTTGAATTAGGGTTCTTCATTGCAGGATCTCCCAACACTGATACATAGGAATTTTCTTCAGGTAATTGGGTTATGGAAACTAAATTGCTCTGCCCAAATTCAAGACTTTGAAGAACAATGAGCTCAGTTAGCAATAGCCAAAGATGGAAAAATCCCATCATTATTTTGCTCTACCAAGTTCAAGAATTGGGTGTAGTGATTCTTGTTTTCATATGCTTGTAATCCGTTGGTGGAATTTATTAATTAATTTGTAAATTTGGTTCGATTTTCTGAGAATCCGAGGTGTGCAGTTAGTAGTGGAGGCGTACTCTGTTTTGTTGCTAAATGGAGTGAGCAAAGTATCATTAAAATTGCCTTTGAAGTAACGCAAGTGTTGAGTGCAGATATAATATTACAATAATTAAATATCCAAATTTTATCACTAAATTCATTTAAATTTATATACTATGCTCTCTCTTATCATAAGTGCAACAATATGTACATCTTAAATTCTTAATATACAATTGTTATAATTATAGAAATTTGGCTTGAAAGTAAACAAGTTCAGCTTAAGTCCGATTTCAAGCTCGATAGTTTTATTGAGTCAAACTCGAGACAGATAATGTTTTGCTTGTTGAGTTTACGAATATATTCAAGCTTATTTGGTGACTAGTATGTTTCTCGAGCTTGTTCACAGACATTCAATTGAGTCAGAACACGAGTCTGGATGCACATAATGATACAAAAAAAAATCAATTCTTCAACGAACAACTCAAACTCGATGATTAGATGACGAATTGAATTTGATTAACAAGTTAAAATCACGAGTCAAGCTTGAGCCGAGCTGGAACATCTTAATACTTAAATGAGTCAAGCTCAAGCTAACTAGTATCGACTCGACTTGGGTTTAGCTTTTTCTGCACTTCTTTGTGGTTCTTTAAATTATTATATTTCATAGTGTCTTAATATATTTGTGGTGAAAAAGGGTGACGATCGAATTAATATAAGAAGTGGATTTATGTTGGATATTTTTAAGTGTGGGATATACTATGTACAAATGTATAGAATGAATACCTTTATGTTAAGTATTGATAGATAATAAGAGATAATTTAAATTAATTATACCACTCCATTTGTGATTTGATTTGTCTTATGATACTTATATTCAATAAAGGTGTGTTTAGCATCACTAGCAACTAGCAATTAGCACCCTTCTTCAATAACTTAATTAGTACTATAATTTTTTTCCTAATTGTATAAAATTAGTTCTTGGTTTATGATTTGACTACAATGCATCTCATTCCAATATTCTTATTGACATATTATTCTCTATAGATATTTTCAAATTAATTTAATTGGCTTTTTTTTATACTCCTAGTATTTAATTTAGTTGGTTAGTATATATATTTATAAATGGGAATAAGACTGAATGAGAACTCATTTTAGCATAGGAACTAAAATACAATCGTTATTTATCTATGATGGATACAATTTAAGTGATATGATAATGCTACCTAAATATACAAATTACTATATATTTTTTTTATTTTTTTAATATTTATATAAAATAAATATTAAACTTATTATAATTAATAAATTTTAATCAAAAAGTAAAAAAATTAATAAATTTTTATAAAAAAAAATTTGCGTGACATGTCATATAGTCGCAGACACGTTAAATTATGTTTACACTACATATGGAGAAGTAGTTCTAGGAACTAAAAATTAATATAAATTATTGTAATCTATCAAAACGGACAATGGGTTACATTATATATATATAATGTTTGAAAATGCATTATCATGATTATTATATATAGTAATATAGATATATAATGAATATGATTACTTCAATTTTCACCCTTTTAATTATAATATTTATTATCCAATTTTAATCTGGAAATTAATTAACTTTAATCTTCTTGATTTGACCTTAATTATCCCATATTCGGTGGTATAGATTTAAAAGTTATATGGATCAAATTCGAAATGTTTTGTCCTTAATTAAATAATTAATATTGCTCTATGTTTTATTCTTAAATCATCGACTATAATATTCATTTCACTAGGTTTTGCTTTCGTATTTCAAAATTTTAGTTTATTATAGATGCTTATGATACTATTGAAGCAATTTATTATGAAAGTGTAATAATATTTAGGATTATAAATTAAAATTATATAATAGTAAGGATGTACGTAAAAATATATAATATTAATGATTTAACTAATGTTTATCTACTAAAACAGGAGCTCATGAAGTAGTTTCGAATTTTATTTGCTGCCCTTTTTTATCTAAAGATCTTATAGTTAATTAGTATTACTTTAGATTTCATTATCAACAATTTGTATCTATCATTTTAAAGTTTTTCTTTAAAGGTTAAATTATATATAAAATAATATAATAGTAAATAATTAAATAGATTTAGATCAGATATCAGTCGTGAAATGTGAATTTCATATTCGGTATTGGGAAAAATTTTAAAAACTCTAGATCCAATCTAAATCTGCCGGATCCAAAATTTGAAAGACTCAAATCTTAAAAAATGAATATAGGTCAGGTCATGGATCTGCTTCCATATCCCTAATATCTACAACAGTTTTATGCAAGTCCGGCCCTAAGAGCGGGCCGGCCTGGGCGACGGCACAGGATCCCGGAATTTCAGGATCCCTAAATTTTGACGTATATACACGTTCTAAAATTAAACATAACATTGAATCTCGTGAGTTAGTAAAATGTTTGACTCATCTGCAATTGGCAAGAGTTCGATCCCCATCGTGTGTTCAATTCCGCCCTGAGCCCCATTTTTGTTAGGACCAACCTGATTTTAGGAAGTTGTTTAGGGTTTAGACCACTATTCTCCTAATCCCTATATGTATAAATTAAAATTAGTATGAAGCCTACATTATTTGAACATTGACCTAATCTATTAATGTCACATACACACATATATCCTTTAATTAAGCTACTGTTTAGGCAAATGCTCCAACAGTGGAATGATGCATGTGGTGTTTATAAAAGGGGAAAGAAAAAGATGAGCATACTAATATTCAAATGGGAAAGTAATTAATTGGCTAATTAGTAGGCATCTAACAACTATAATATAGATAATTAACTAAATCTTTTGACCTGTTTTAATTAAAGTACTGTCTGTCTCATATTTTAAAATATTTAGATATTTTATAAAAAATATATATATAAGGCCCATCCGCACAGTACTTGACTTTAACACCAATCGCATTAATTAGCCTATAATTATAATATAATTTTCTTTACATGGAAAAAATTGAAATGAGATCCTACGTTCCATATTTGTGTCTCATCTTCTATGTTTCATAGCTAAATTTTAATTTATTTTTTAATTTTTGATTTATACTTTATATGTTTTAGTTGAATTTTATACATAATATTAGGGTTCATCTCACCTCAAATAGAGTTATAATTATTTTTTAATATTTAATATCACTTTTAATTGATTTTTAGGGTTCATAAATTAAAATATGGGTGCTATATGAGAAATACTCTATTTCATAACTAAAAATGAAGAGTGCCCACTTTGTAAATTTTCTATGAAAAATGTCCACTTTATGTTCAAATTACTTAATTGCCCTTAATCAATTTTTGTTTTATATAAAATTTGGTAAAAATAATGCAATGATTGAAAAATTCTTATGTTTAATTTAGAATTTATTATTAGTTAATTTTTTTTATTCTTTTTGCAAATATAATTAATCTAGATGATTATAATTTTATTTTGCAAATATACTCAAATAAGATTTTAATTGTTTTAATTGATCCAAAAAAATGTTTAATTTTGTAATTAGTTATTAATTTTCGTAATACATTATTAATTTTGTTAATAATTATGTAAAAAAATATAATTGCAAAACCAAGAAAAATTAAATAAACATAATTTCGAAATTAATAAAATTGATTAATTATGTTTAACATTCGAAAATATATTAAAAATATTAACAATAAATCAAAAAACGAGACATGAATTTTAATTATAATATTAGATACAATCAAGACATCATAATTGCACTCGACACCGTACACCCTACACCGAACGAAGTATTTCATCTGAAAATTTTAATTATATTTAAACCTAATAATTAATAATTTAAAAAAATACAAAATCCGGACGTGAAAATGAAAAACCCGGACTTCCATTGTATAAACCCGGACGGTTTGGGTCTCACACACGAACCGACCGGGTTTTCGTATTTTCCTCAATTTTTTTTTAATTTTTTTACATAATTATCATCCTATATCTATTTAACAACATAAATAATCAAATCAACGCTAAACATGTATTTTATCATACGCAATTTTAATTAAATAAATAAATAATTATGAAATAAAATAAATAACATGATAATAACATTTTATATTTTTAATGCAACGTATATTAGGACTATATATCACTAGTATTTCATACGAAATTTCTAATTATTTTTCAACCTAATAATTAATAAATAATTAAATTAACAAAAAAAACAAAAAAACAAAATCCGGACGTCCATTGTATAAATTCGGACGGTTTGGGCCCCACACCCAAACCGACCGGGTTTTCGTATTTTCCTCCATTTTTAAAAATATGATATTAATAATAAGAATAAGTTTAAGTTAATAATACTAAAAAATATTAAGTAATGAAGCTTTTCCAATATGTTGTAGGAAGGTAGATAGAATATGGTTAATTTAGTAATTTTGGGTATTTTCTAGTAATATTTACAAAGTGGGTATTTTTCTTGTATATGTTACATAATAGGGTATTTATAGAGTATGTAATTTTTAAAAATTTAAATAATTGTTAATTATGATTCACTATATCATAATAAATTTTTAATTTTTAAAAGTTATTAATTAAAATGATAAATTTAATTATGGGACATGAAATATGGAACACAATTGTGGAACACGTGATCTCATCCCAAAGAAAACTAGAACTGAGTATTATAATATAATTTTCTTTGCATAGGTTATGTTCTTTTTGAGGGATAAATTATCCCTTGAAAATGTGAGATAAAAATATAATTATCTTTAAATCTCTTCTTTTTTATCCACCCCTCATATTTAAATTAATAATTCATCATTGGTTTTTCTCCTTCATCCTACTCTAAGAAGGGATAATATTATCACTTCAAATTTGAATGAATAATATTATCTCTTTTTAGAATGGGATAAATAAGAAAAATAATGATAAATTTATAATTTAGATCGGATGGAGGGATAAAAAATAAAAGATTTAAAAGACAATTATATTTTTATCCCGCATTTTTAAAAGATAAATTTTTTCGTCAAAGAAAATTAGAGGTGTGCGAAATATTAGAAAATCTAACCATCGAACAAAGCGAATCGAAATTAATTAAAAAATAAGGTTAACTGAATTGATCGATTTGGATATTCCCCTAATGTTTAAAAAGCACTAATGCGATTTTAATTTTTTACTTTTCAATCTTTTAGTGGTTAACCGTGGGTACTAATTAATCTATAGTAAATTCGTTAATCGACCTATACTCACCCTAAAAAAACTACGTTTCCAGTCTCGTTAAAAACAATTATTCAATAAAAAATATGATCATTTTTAACTAATTAAACGAATAAAGTAAAATTTTCGTAGTATGTATATATATATATTAAAAACAATTATAGAAACAAATTTAGTGCGAGAATTAGAAATTAATCTGGACAATTAAATTATCAATAATATATAATAATTATTAATTGATTAAAATATCATTTATTTTTTTTTATTATTGAGTAAAATATTATTTGAAAAAATATACCTTGTGTGAACTTATCACCGCAAAACTCCAAATTATGAATAATTGAACGTAATTATGAAGTCTATTATTTTTATGAAAAATCTTAAAAATTTTGATATTAAAATTAGTAAAATAATTTAAAGAACTATGGAACTCAATCAGCTATACATATATATATATATATATATATATATAAAGGGATATCCCCACGTGTTAACTAGAATGCATTACTGATCGTTGATTTGTTTTGATCTATGGTTATAATTTATTCAATTTTGTTAATGTAAATTACTAATTTGACCTTACTTATAATAAATAATCATTATATTAATTTTAATTAGTATAATAATTATATTGAATCCTGGTCGTTTAAATACAATTGATCTACGGTTCTAATTGGATCCTAGTTAACACCTAAGGGTTGGATCCTATTAGATCCGGCCCCTATAAAGGTATATTAATAGTATCGTCTACTCCATTCGTTTATGAATAATAATTTATTGATCAAATTTATAAAAGTTTTTTTATAATTAAAATTATGATTTTTCTTTTTTAATTAAAGCGAGTCCGTTAATTAATAGAATAAAAGGAATATATACATCTTATAGAATTTATGTATCTTGACCTATTGATAACGTTCAATAAAAGAGAGGACTCAATCACTGAATCACGCACCTATGCACAGACAAATAATAAATTCATTGTATAAAATGGAATAATCTTTATGGATACCAAAGGAATTTTCTTTTCTTTTCTTTTTTTTCTCTTCTCTCTAAATATATACATATATATAGTCAGAATATGAATTTTCCCACCAATAAATAATTCTTTTAAAAAAGAAGTGCAAGTTGGTTTGTTCGTCGTCTTTTTGAGAAGAAATAAAGAGCACTTTTTCCTTAAAAACTGCTATAAAAAGAGTAGTGTTGGTCTGGGAATTTGTGGCTAGCTTTTGCGATTTTAATCGGCTAAACATATATTGGAATCGAATGGTATAAAAGTGTGTTGTCGATTGCATGTCACCATCGAATCGCAGATTTGTCGCCACGTGGTAAGAGAATCCACGTGGCAAATCCTAGCCATGCATGCAACCAATGATGAAGATGCAATAGATGCTATGTCAGGATTATTGATGTGACATGATTCTTAGCTTCGAAGTTAAACTAATAATTCATTAAAGAGGTGGGGTGCTGATCTGGCCCTTTTCAATCTATTGTTGCAAGAAATACTCCCTCCGTCCCATTAAATTAGACCCATTTAAAAAGTAGATGAGTGTATTATTTTAATACAAATGAGTCTAATTTAGTGGGACAGAGTGAGTATCAAAATATTGGAAGTGGCATGATTAAAATCAAAGCAGCCTAATTAAATTAAACTTTATGGTTAAGTTTGGTTGGTTATTACAATTGAAGCCTCAATTTAACTGAATTATAAAATATTAAAATTAGTGTGGACTTTTATGGTAATAATCAGAAGTGTAATCGAATGGTTAGACTTTGGCGAGTTCAGTTTGATAAATAAAAATTGAACTCGAGTTTGGTTCGAATTCGGTTAGTAAATTATTCGATTTAATAGTAAATTCGAATCCAAGCTCGAACTCGGTTCGAGTTCGTTAACAAATTTGTTTATTAAATTATTTTGTTAATATTATATATTTTTATTATTATTTTGATAAATTTGTGAACCAGTTTGTATATAAAGTTCGCAAACTATTTGAAGTTCGCCTCGTTTTTAAAGTTCATGAACAAGCTCGTTAACAAAGTTCGTAAACTATTCGAAGCTCGGTTCGTAAAATTATATTTGAACATGTTCGCGAAATTTTCGAACCAAATACCTTTATTCTCGAGTTCGGCTCAAAAAATTATTCGAGCTCGATTCGTGGCTCGAATTCGGTTCGTTTAGTAAATGAACGAATTTGAAACGAACTTTTATCGAGACGAGCTCCGAATAGTTCGTGAATAGCTTTGTTCGCTTACACCCCTAATAATAATAGTTTTTCAAGAATAGGGTTTAGCGTTTTATGCACTTCACACCATATTTTACATGCTAAATACAAGTCATATTTAGTGGAAAACAACTGCTCCCTGTGTATGTATTACTAAATTGGCCACAAATAGATGGACACAGAGATTAACAAAGTACTCCATGTGTCGATCATCTTTCTATTCATTTTGTCATTTTGATCCGTCTAATAAGTTTTTTCATTTTTATTTTTATTTTTGACAACCAATTCTCCACTCACTACACACTACACATTATTATTAATGTTAGTCTCATTTTCCACTTATTACACTTTATCCTTTACCAACAAAAATCAAACAATTTTATTAAAATTCGTGTCGGATCAAAATGGGAAGAACAATTATGAAGAGATGGAATAATATTTTGTGCTTTTGAAAAGTAGACTATTTTATTTTAAAGATAAATTTATTTTTACTTTTAATAAGTGACAACTTTTAGTAGGACAATTCAATAAAAAAAAGTGATCACATTTGATGGGAGAAAGCCTCTATGTATAAATGTTTGAACCTTTTTCTCTATGTTGATAGTGGTTGTCTGTACAATGTTGAAATCAAAATTTGGATGCATATTCGTTTTTATAGAGTTTATGTTTAAACAGTAACTTAGTTGAATTTGCAGAACCGTACGGACGATGAATACATTCTTTAATACTAATATTCTTGAAATTATGCCCATAAATTGTTAGATGAAATGCTTGAACAAGAAGATATTCGAGTATTGTAAGAAAATCAACCTAAAAATAAAAAGGAAATCTAACGCTACATGGATCCCACTACATAATTCTAGTTCCGAATTCTTTTGAGCGTTAGAACTGTAACGACGAAAATTTAAACTTTAAAAGTCTAAATTGCTCTTAAAATGCAAATATTATGATTGCATTTGCTGTTTAACTGTTAACAAATTTATTGTTCATTTTTTTCATAAATGAACATATTCACTTTAAACACAATTCAATTAAATATAATAAATCAAGTTAGCATCAAAGTTCACTCAATGTATAATACAACTTAAATCAAACTATTTTATTAAGACATATGAATTCTTTATCTCTATTCATTTTTATAAATTTCACATGATATGTAAGAGCATATGTTCAGTTAATGTCCATAAGGTGTTCGATAAAATGCTTGAAAGAGAGAATTTGATTGATATATAAAATATCTGGCAGAAAACAAATGAAGCAGCAAATAAAAGAGGGAAAGAACAGCACAGGAAGTAAAAGTGTGGAGAAAAAGAAAGAAAAAGAGTTGATGTAAGTAAAAGGGGTAGCCCAATAACATGGGCAGCTCATTGGTTTAAACAAGTGTTTGGAAGCACATGAAAAAGCAGTTGCATGCTGACTAGACACCATACAAACATATATAAACCTTTCTTCTTACACAACACCCCTTCCTCCATTAATGTGGATTCCCACTTGGGATACTAATATACTATAAGCATCCCACTTGGGATTAATTGGTTTTAACTTTTAAGTATCATATGTATTAATAGAGTTGAATATCAGGTCTAATTTTCCTTAAAAACATCAATTTAAGAAAGAAACGATACCTTACCATATAAGATGATTATGCCCAAGGAAATAGGTGTTGGGTTCGAGTTCTCTGTGATGCGATTATGTAATTTAATGTTAATGTAATCCAATTTTTTAAAGATGATTATGCTTGATTTTTAATCAATGTGAGATATTTTAACACACATCCTCACTCTATTTATTGACAAAAATATCAATTCGGATCTTTTATCATTTAATCATGCGATAGCACGTATTGCATTAATACGAGGGTGACACGTGTTGTAATTAATAATTTAACATTCAATATATATATATATATATATTATAAATCTTGAACTGTAATAATGTGACGTGCCAATTTCGTATTAGTGCAACATGAGATGTCACATCATTAGGTAATAGAAGATCTCATTTGCAAAAATATTGGATGACTTTTATCATTAAATTGAATCTGACTATGATATTATAATAATATAAAATTGAATATTTAATTTAATTCTCTTTTGAAAGTATTATTAAGAGGAGGGCACAAATGACTTGACTTTTTATAATGATTTCTCCCTATATTGTTTATTATTGTGTGATATATCATGCTGTACTACTATAAAAGTGAAATACAACATAAATAAATTTCAAAATCTAAGATAAATATATAAGAATTAAAATTTCAAATTATTAATTATGACACACATATCAATTTATTACTCATTCTATCATAATAATATAGTCTCATTTGTTTTTAGCACGCAAATCAAGATACGTGCTAAAAGTTATTTAATGGGAGGGCCTAAGCTACTTTGTATCAAAAATGAAAATAAGATAACCTTATTGGGACAATATGATCAGAAAAATGAAGCAATATTATTACTTATTAGGACGTAGAGAGTATTAAATAGATGTCTACACAGTCAAGAAAACGGATTACCATCTAATATGATAGACTATAACACATGTTTTGAATCATAAAAAAATGATCATGATGTGAGAAATGAAAAAAATATTTCAACCATGCATTTTAATAAATTAGTGGTTGTGATATTTTATACTCCCTCTGTCCTATTAAGCTTGACACAATTCTCTTATTTGAACGTCCCATTAAGCTTGACACATTCCTAACATAGTAAAAATTATTCCTTTAAAAAGTGTGGATCCTACCACCTTTATCACTCTTACATTACTTTATACACTCTCCTTAATAACCGTGTTCAAAAATTTTGTGTCATTCTTATTGGGACGAAGAGAGTACAAATTAACTTTAATTTAAAAAGACTTCAACATTCATATAATAATAAAATATTTAAATTAAATTTAATTAATTTTAACTAATATTTTTAAATAGATAAAAAAACTAAATTCATTCTCATTTTTTTCCCGCGTGATATTTTTTTTATAAGAATGTAACCCTTACATATATATATGTCCAAATATATTCTAGCACAAAATTTGTGGGGACTTTGCCACGTCAGCCAATTGTGAGCCGACACGATGGTAATAGGAAGGGCATAATCGATTTTTGACTTATTAAAAGCTGTGTATTGTCTTTAAGTAGCAAAAATCTGTTGCAACTTGCAACAGGTGTCGTCTTACTATAATTAAGTAGTTAACTAGTTAGTTGTTAATTAAATAATCTAGTAATTAGTAAGATGTCCATGTAAAAAATTAAAAATGGCTTCCAACCATAAATTTGAAAAGTTTAATTTAAAATAATAAGTATTATGTGCAATTATATTTATAAAAACAAAAGAATATATTTTTATAAACGACTTAAATAGATAATTAAAGTACATTTTTATGGACAAATAAATATTTTATAGGAACTGTATGTAAATTAATGGATTAGCATATATAGTCATTTTTTAATATTTAATATGATTTTTAATTAATTTTTAAAATTGATAAATTTAAAATAATATAGATATTAATTTCAAATTTTAGAATAACTGTTAAATATGCTTAATTTTATTATAATATTTTTTATTTTTAATAAATCTTAATTAAAATAATAAATTTAAAAACTATATATAGAATGTGGAACACTAAATCCCCTGAGATTAAAGTTTATGAGAAGTTATATAAAAGCTTGGTGCAAAGATCATGGTGTTAAACACAAATAACCCTTTTACATATTGGTGTGTCATTACTAACCTTTTTTACATTAAAATATATTTAATCCGTCCCAACAATCTTGACTCATCCGACTAAAATTTTGAGTGTTTTTTCGTTTAAGGAGTCAAGAATAATAGTACAGAGGGAGTATTAAAATTTGGTAATGAAGCATAAGACGTAAAAATGAGAGTAAATTTGTAAGAAATTATATAAAAACTTGGTCTGAAGCTCATGACATTACACATAAGATAGTGAATCTCATTCAACTTTAAAATCTATGGGAAATTATATAAAAAATTAGTCCAAAGCTCATGATGTTACACATAAATAACTCTTTTACATAGTGGTGTGTCTTAACCCTCTTTAATTTATATTAATATTTTGGTAACATAGTGTGTGAGTGTGTGTATATATATAGAGAAGGTTAGCTTCAAGTAGGAATAAGTGTGGCCTTTTTTGTGAATTGCTTAGGAGGAGTTAGAGAGAAAGAGAAAGACAACAGTCTCGAAGCTAGTTCAAACTAGTGGGAGCTGCTTGTCTGCAGTTTTACCTCATCAAAACTATAACTTTCATTTCTTGAGAAAAACAATTTTTCTTTTTGTTTTTGGGGGAGTTTAAATTTTTTTCAACGGATAAGTTTTGATCGTGTCGTGATCATGGCTCGTGGGAAGACTCAGATGAAGAGGATCGAGAACCCGGTGCACCGGCAAGTCACCTTCTGCAAGAGGCGTGCCGGCCTCCTTAAGAAGGCTAAGGAGCTCTCTGTGCTTTGCGATGCTGAAATCGGACTCTTCATTTTCTCCCCCCATGGAAAGCTCTACGAGCTCGCCACGAAAGGGTATTATATATCTCTTACACGGAGTTTGTTCTGTTTGCATGCATGATTAAAATATTTATGCAATAATCTATTACGTAACTGTGTGACATCTAATGCATCGTATGCGAAATCACATCATTTTGTGTACTTATGTATGCTTTAATATTGTTCTTAATGCTTACTGTAGATGCATGAAGAGTATGATTGAGAAGTACACAAAGTATAGCAAAGAAATCCCAGCTGAAGAGCCTAAAGAGAAGCAAGCTAATGATTATAAGGTAATTAAGCTAACTCAAAACACTGAGAAAATTGTTTAATACAAATGATGATAATGATCACTCACACGCGACATTGTTAACGTGCCAGCGATTGATGTGATATATTATACGATAAATAAGTTTTTCATGTTAACTGTTTATTAAATCTTATTTTCCAAAAATAAAAATTATTAATTATGTTATAATTTAATATTTATTGATATGCTCGTGTGAGATCAGATGAATTAGGACAAGATCGATATTTGCAAAACAAATGTCGGCTACAGATAGTGGAGGAGAAATGTGTTTAATATAAATAAGTTGGAGAGAATCTGGTGCCTTTTATGGTGATAATATTTTGAAACAGTAATTAGGAAATAAAATAATGCAAAGCTGTGATGAAGTGAGCTCTTACTCCTGCTTTTTGGGAGACAAAACTCCATGGCCAACTATTCGTCTACATTATGTAATAAAATATTTAATAATATATTATATGCATCGATCGAACAAAATTTGAAACAAATTATTGTTTGAGCTTTGGGTTATTATTGAATTATTACGATCTAACCTTTTCTAATTTTATACTATTATTATACATGCTTTAATCTAGTTGAGTCAGATGAGTTCGATCGAGTACCGTAGTTTAACGTTTTCATTTTTATTTTATATAATTGTAGTTTTTTACATTCACAGTAATGGTGTCCAACCCATTTAATTTATATTTACAGTTTGCTCAAATAAAATGGAAATAAAATCTAATTATATATTATGTAGTTTATAACTTAGTAAAATGATTCTTTTTTCCATTTAGGAACTGAAAGAAGAGATTAATCTGCTGAAGAATGAGATAGAGATTCTCCAGAAAGGCATAAGGTAAATTAGATTAATTTACATATGGTAATATTAATTGGTATATATATCATCAAACTCTATATATTAATTGTTTATTTTGTGATGAAAATTGATTAAATGAAATGGTAAATTTGTAGTTATATTTCTGGAGGGGGAGCAGCTGCAGGTGCAATGACTTTGAATGAGCTTTGTGTTCTTGAGAAACATCTCGAGTCTTGGATTTATCAAGTTCGCTCTGTAAAGGTATAGTTTATATATGAAATGTCTGCATTTTTTATTGATGAAATAAACTATATAATTAATTATTTATCAGATTATATTCCATAGGTCTTTGTTAGATTCTCATACATATTATATATAATTAATCATGCAGATGGACATCATGGTTCAAGAAATCCAGCTTCTCAAAAATAAGGTTGGTTAGCTTGATTAACAAATATTTTAATACATTTCTGGTGATCTATATATTGGGGCACGATTTGATGAAAATTAAGTTTTAAGTAGGAATCAAATTTATATGCATTTTACGTATTATTTTGATGAATTAGACGTAATATTTTATTAAATCACATAATAATGCATTAATCAATCTATCATAATTTCAATACATTCTATATATAAATATGATGCATAATTAATTTGAAGCATCCTAAACTATACAAAGATCAACAATTTAGATTGACTCCTAATTCCAATTAAGAACTAGTATGTATGCAAATAGTTGCAAATAGTTTTAATTTCTGACATTATACCCATCTGTCCATGGAAATTCTATGCATCATGTCATTTTAGTATGTTCATAAAAAAACTTTACATTTTAACTTTTTCATTTATAGTAAGTAGACACACTGCACTTAATACACAACTCAATCAAAAATAATAAATTAAGTAATATTCAAACTCCACTAATATACATAGAGTCGATTAAAAATAATATATTAGTTGAGTCTCAAACTCCACTTAGTATATATATCGATACACAAAATCAAAGCACATTATTAAAACTCATGTCAAATTTTTTAATGGACACATAGAATAATATTTTATTGGGTCCGACCCTTATATTATTCATTTTAATATTAATAACTAAAATCTTAATCATGTATGTAATACTAGGACATTAGCCGATATACATTATATACTAAAAATATTATTTTCCAAGTTTATAGTAATTAAATTAGGAAAACTACTCCCACAAAGGTGATTTTATTTTTTAATGATCATTTGGGTATTATTAGTGTCAATAACATAAAAGATTGGCCACTTTATTATTATTTATATTTATGTAATTATTTTTGTAGCTTACGATATCAAAATGGCTAGATTATCCTATTTTCCCATATTTCATTTGTCTAAATGTGTGAAAATAATATTTCAAATATTAATAGGAAGGGATTCTTGAGGCTGCAAACAAACATCTGCAGGAGAAGGTATGCTCACATCACATCCATTATCAACATATATATATATATATATATATATATATATATGTTTGTGTATTAAAAAATTAACAATTTAATTACTAAAATGAATTAACTAATATTTAATTATGTATTAAATTTTTACAGGTAGAGGAGCAGTATGAGATGATTGAATTGACACCAATGCTGACTAACTTTGAGTACCCACTAACCACTAACATTGATGAATGCCCACTAACTATACAAAATCAAGAGATATACCAGTTTTAGCACATGCCCAATCTATTGCTATTTGGGCATTTTTATGTTATGGTTTGATGTAAGAAAACAAGAATGGTTTCTAGTGATGTTGTAATAGTTTGTGAGTGATGATGGACTTATTACCATTGGGTGTTAGGCCTAATAAACCATTGTGTAAAACTTGTGCTTGCTGTATTATGTTGTCTAAGATTTTTGTTATTTTTTTTTGTCTTGATGTGTTTGTGATATTCTGATTTTTCTTAAAATAGTTTTGATTGGGTTTGAGTAAGTCTACAAATTAATTTGTGATTTTTCATTGGTTTTGTTTCTATGGAGATGTACTTAGATCTCATGCCAATATAGCCAAAATAATCTCAAGAAGATGAAGTTTTATAATACAGGTTTATAGTTTTATAAATTAAAAATTAAAAATGGTTAATTGTAGGGGTGAGAATCAAGATGAGACCAGGTACCCGTTCTGAAGTCCCGAAGTTCCTGTTCCAGTCCTGATTGGAACTTCGAGAGTCTCAAGTGTATAAATTGAAAATTTTTAAGTATCGAATAAAAATGTTTTTAATAGTCCCGAATTTCTTAATATGACCAAATTTCTGAAATGAGACCAAAATATCCCGAATTTATAAAATTAATTCGGAAAATTGGGAGTCCTGATCGAAATTCGGGACTCTCGAATTTCGAAAATTTCAAAATTCTAATCCCGATCCTGATCCTAAAATATTCAGGACTCAGGATCTCAAATGGAGCCGGGACACAAGTCGGGACCAGAAAAATCCTAAGTTTTATATCAAATTTTAATCCCAATCCAGGTCTAAAAAATTCTCACCCAAAGTTAATTGTATCAAATTATATGAACTTTAGCATGAACTTTTGCATAAAACGCTATCTTTTAAATTTATATTTCAAATTATATATGAAACTTGCAAGTTTACCAATCTTCACATAATATTGTACTTTTTATACTTAGTAGAAACAAAACAATAATAACTGAACATAAAAAGAAAAATAAGTAAATTTTTTTGATTTGATTCGATTTTTGCACACTCTCAATAGTACAATGAGGGGTGTGGGCTAATGAGAAAAGGGTGCAGAATGTATAGACGAGAAAATGTTTTGTATTCACTCCATCCGTGAAAGTGTTTAACATTTTGACTTGACACGTGTTTTAATGTAGTGTTTTGACTTTACGTAGAAAAATATAGTTAATAGAATTTGGGTTCCACTTTTTATAATTTTTTAATTGAGATGTACGTAGAAAAGTGTAATTAGTGTAGTTTGAGTCTTACATGATTTATAATTTTTAATTGGATTGTGTGTATATGATAGTTACTATAAATGAAGAGTTTAAGTGTTAAAAATATTGGTGAACGGAGCAAAAATGAAATATGTTAAAAACATTGGTGAACGAAGGTAGTGTATTTTTTACATGTATTATGAAAAGGTGATTATATTTTTATAGGACTGCTCCACTGCTCGTGGTGAACACAACTTAACGTGCCCATGATTGATATCATATATGATAATGTTACATCAGCATACGATTCATTATAATTTTTATTTTTTTTATTTTTTATTATTTTGTACTCCCTTCATCTTACTAAACATGACACACTTTCCTTATTGAGACGTCCTACTAAACTTGACACATTCCATAAATAGTAAATATTATCTCTTCAAAAAGGTGTGGACCCTATCAATTTTATCACTCTTACACATTACTTTATACACTCTCCTTAATAACCGTGCCGGAAAAAAAAATGTCATCCTTAGTGGGACGAAGGGAGTATTAAATATAATACTCCCATCTGTCCATCATCTTTCTTCCCACTTTGTCATCACTTTTATTTCTACTTTTGGCAACTAATTCTCCACTCGCAACACATTAAAGTGACTCTCATTCTCCACTCACTTGTCACTATACACTATACATCATTATTAATGTGAGTCTTATTCTCCACTAACTACACACTACACATCATTATTAATGTAAATCTCATTCTCAACGGTAGAGAATATTGTGGAAATAGATAGTATTAAATCATATACTAATTAATAAATAATAATTAAAAATTAAAAATTAATAAAAAATTTATTAAAAATTTAATATTTATCTACAAAATCATTCGCAAAAGTATTAGCAATTTCGTAAATGGTCAATATGAATGTTTTTATTTTATTTTTATATCTAACTATCTCGTACACGTGCGTACACGCTCACACACAATCGGTAACAATTGGGGTAAAATCCTCTTGTTGAAAATTGAGCACTAGGGTTTAAGCAATTGCCACATTCTCCTACACTGCGCCATGTCTTCTACGCTGGAGATCGAAGCTCGAGAGTAAGCTTTGCCTTTCCATCCAATCGCTGAAACGCCTATATTCATGCATCTTCAGTTCATGCAACCTCACGTTTATTGCTTTTCTATGTTTTGGTTAAATTTAAAGAAGTACGACAAGGTTCAAACTTTTTGTAAGGCTTAAGGTTTATTCATGAGTGTTTACTTATTCTGAGCTGGATTCGTATATGAAAGTCAAGCTAGATTCTGGGAATTGGCAATGTTTCAGCATATATATTGAATTCATGTTCGTGAGGCTCCCAGAAAAGTGCCATGTTAATTTAGCTCTTTCCTGCATTAGCGAATTTGTCTTGCCGAGTTCTCCTCTGCAACATTTTAATGGTGTCTTTCTCTCTGCAATGGTGTCTTAATTCAGATTGCATTACAAAATGGTTTTGGTGTTTTGTGTTAATCAGATGCAGATACGAATGCTTCTACATTTGTGTTAAACGTTATACTTGGTCATTTTTTGGGAACTTATTTATGACCCTGATCGGACATTAGCCATTTAGTTTACGGTTTACCATACAATCTCTGGTTTATTGTCCTTTTCACTCCTCTGCAATGTAATGGTTTTAACTGGAGTTAGCTTTCACCAATTTTTTTAGGGCTATCATAATTTACATAATGATTCATGTATGGAACTTTTTTTGGTTATCTGTTTGTAGCGTTATCAAAATTGTGCTCCAATTCTGCAAAGAAAACTCCCTGCATCAGACTTTTTCAACACTGCAGAGTGAGTGTCAGGTTTCTCTAAATACAGTGGACAGCCATGAAACATTTATTGCTGATATTAATAGTGGGAGGTGGGATGCAATCTTGCCTCAAGTTGCCCAACTTAAACTTCCAAGGAAAAAGTTAGAAGATCTGTACGAGCAGGTAGACATATGCACGTGGAATCATCTTCCAGCTTCTGTTATTTGTTTTCTTGTCAATGCACTCTTGTATCTCATGATTCTTTTTGAAGCATATGCATAAAGTGCAAATTCTTACATTCATAGTCAGAAACTACTGAAAATTTGAGAATTGTTTGTTTACCAACCAATTTTTTTGCATCATGTTCCCACAGTTTGAGCATCAGAGGTAGCATTCCCATATATATTCTATCTGAAGCAACTGGATATTAATTTTCTTGAAGCTATTCTATAGTTAGTAAACATATGGTGTTTTGAGGATTCTTATGCAATTTATAATCATTTTGTCCGTCTCTCTTTCCCCGCCTGTTTGTAGATTGTTCTAGAAATGATTGAACTTCGGGAGATTGATACAGCCCGTGCTGTTTTAAGACAAACCCAGGTGATGGGTGTCATGAAACAGGAGCAACCAGAGCGATACTTGCGACTTGAACATCTACTAGTTCGGACTTACTTTGACCCAAATGAGGTATGTGCAATTACTTCTTGTTGTTTTGCTTTCTTGTTACTCTCTTTGTTCTTGGTGTTTCACCTACGCATGTAGGGCTGTCAGAATTTGAAGTGAACATATGAATAAAGAAGTTTTGGTAATCGGTACATGTTTTGTTAAACCACCCATAAGAACCATATTCTGACTTTTATCCGGAGAATAGCCAACAACAGTTTCCATTGAATGAATAACGGACCCAGACCCTAAAAATAATAATGCTTTGGAATAAGCATGAGTAATCAAATGAAATAAAGCACTTCGATAAGACCCCATTCCTAGCGCTAACATCATATAACCTAATTGAGACATTGTCGAATAGGCTAAACCCCTTTTAATGTCTTTTTGAGCAAGAGCTAAAGTAGCTCCTAATAATGAAGTGATTATGCCTATCAACGAGATTAAATTCATTATTAGGGATGGCAACTTTCCCTGCGGGTTCGGGTCCCCGCGGGTACCCGCCCCTAATGGGGCGGGGACGGGTGAAAGATTTCGGGGGCGGGGGCGGGGACGGGGATGAAAACTAATACCCGAGCGGGTTCGGGGCGGGTCCGGGTTTGCATATACCCGCCCCGATAGTACTACTTTATATAATTGTATATTCATGAAACTTTGCAAATTCCAAGAAGAAGAAATACACGTACAGGGACGTTGACTTTGAAGTTTGATGGTGTTTTTTGTTGCAAAAGTTTAGACATTTCATTTATATATGTGATTATGAAGAACCTACAGACTACTTTGATAAATTTTATGATTTTGAAAATTTTATATTTAATGAATGGATTAATGGATTCATATGCTTACTGTTTATATAATTTTTTTGAATATGTTAGCGGGTACCCGACGGGGATCCTTCCCCCGCCGGAGAATCCCCGCCCCGCCCCCACCCCGATTTAAACGGGTAACGGGGCGGGGACGGGGATGAATTTATGAAACGGGGACGGGGATGGGATAGCGAAACCCGCCCCGTTGCCATCCCTATTCATTATATGGGGTATAATCATGAAAAGAGGGAGAAGGCGGGCTACAAGAAAAATTCCCGCTGCTACCATAGTAGCAGCGTGTATAAGAGCCGAAATAGGAGTGGGTCCCTCCATAGCATCGGGTAAACACACATGAAGGGGAAATTGTGCAGACTTAGCAACTGCACCTGCAAATAAGAAAGCAGCACACAAAGTAATAAAGGAAAAATTAACTTCATTATTATAAATCAAGTTATTGAGTATTTCGAACAAATCCCGAAATTCAAAACTACCTGTTATCCAATAAAAACCTAAAATTCCTAATAATAACCCAAAATCACCTACACGATTAGTTACAAATGCTTTTTGACAAGCATTTGCCGCAGAAGGTCGTGTAAACCAAAACCCTATTAATAGATAGGAACACATTCCAACCAATTCCCAAAAAAAATAAATTTGTATCAAATTTGAACTAGTAACTAATCCCAACATGGAAGTAGTGAAAAAACTTATATAAGTAAAAAATCTCAAGTATCCTTGATTGTGAGCCATATAATTATCACTATAAAAAAGAACCGTGATTCCGACAGTAGTAATTAACATTGACATAATAGAAGTAAGTGGATCGATCAAGCAGCCGAATTCTAAAGAAAAATCATTATCGAGTGTCCAAGACCATACATATTGGTGGAGATAACTGCTATTTATTTGCTGAATAGATAGATTAGTTGAAAAAATCATGACTATACTTAACAATAAAATACTTGGAAAAGCCCACATACGACGAAGATTTTTTGTTGCTGTCGGAAAAAGAAGTCCCACCCCTATTAACAAAGGAACTGGAAGTGGAACGAAAGGTAAAATCCACCCATATTGATATGTTTGTTGCATAAAAAAATTGAAATTCGTAATAAATTCTTTCCGATTTATCGGATTTTACTTCTTTTTAAAGGAGTCAATAAAAAAATGCAAATATGCACTAACTTAATCTAACTTAAATAAAAAAATATAGCATTTTTATTTATTTTTACTTATTCTTTCTGAAATTCTTCTCAATATTTCAAATATTCAAATCAAGAAGTTCCAATTGGTCAAATCAAAAAAAAAGAGAAAAATGAATTATGAGTCTCTTTCTAATTTAAAAATTCAAGTCAAAATTTGACAAATTAAGTAAAACCATTCTTATTTTTTTTAGAAAAATTTTATGCGATTTTACGGTATCGTTCATAGTCCATTCTTTTAGAATTTTAGAAATTTTTTTTATAGAAAATCGCAGATTTTTTCTTTTTGAACAATAGATGTCTTTCACATCCAGCTATACCAATGAGTAATCTCTTAATTTTTTTTTAAATGGCAGTTCCAAAAAAACGTACTTCTGCAACAAAAAAGCATATTCGTAAAAATTTTATATTTTCCCAAAAATATTACTAGTGTCTTTGTGAACAGACAACTTTGATGATAGGTGTCTTTTGCAAGTATATTTTTGCATTGTGTTTCCATTGATTCAAGTTAATTTTTAAATATTATTAGTATTATACTTTAAGTACTAGATTTGAACGAGCCCATCTCTGTTGTGTGTGAAATGATGTACATAATTTATAATGCGCAAGTGCACGCAATCAACAAGTAAGAATAGGAAGTATTTCAAGATTGTCTCCACAGGAATGCAAATAAGCTCTTATGTACGTTCAACTAAAAAGAAAATAGAAATGACAGGAAATTTAAATCAATGTTTTGGAGTTTTCTATTAGAACTTAAAAAGACCAATAAATTCAATAACTAAGCTATAAGAAACTGGAATTAAAACAACTAAATTAGATAAACTCAGGATTACTAAGAACTGAAAATTGTGAGCATAAAAAGTTCAGACAATAAACGTTTTAAAATAGAGACTCGGTTTTAGACTCCTTATGCTTCATTCATGAACAAACCAATATTGCTACAACATTTCCTTACCAAACTACTACAGTGGCGTGAATCAACAATTGCATACTATTTTTCCAAATCCCTATGACTATATCCGATTACTAAACTAATATATTCTTATATCTAGCTCAGTAAATAAAATATTCAATAGTTTAGCACCATTCACACAAGCCACACAAGGTAAATACATGTTCCTATGCTATTTAACACATGTGTCATTCAAGTATTTCCACCATAATTAACCTTTCCAGAATTAATTAAGGCTAACTCGTATTATTAGGTGATCAAGCTAACAACAAGAGATTAAAAAGATAAATCACTTGAATGAACAGTAGCAGAGAGCAACTGAAATACAAGCTAAAAACGAAATATATTAAAACATAAGTTCATCAAAACCCAAGTCTAAAATGTTTAGCTCATAAATGAAATGAAAACTGAAAATAGCATGTTGTTGTTCAACATCCTTAAGTTCAGATTACAGATGATAAAAGAGAGAAATAAATGAGTAAGAGTCTATGGAAGTTGATTTCCGAAACATCTCCCTTAGTTCTCCATCTCTTCCTTTCCCTAGAGGTGAGCTTCTTCCTTCCTTCAATGGAGTTCTTCCCAGACCCAGCAACTGCCCTCTCTCCAGTGACCCAGCTGTTTTCTCTCTCCTTCCCCCTTCTAATCTTATGGCTGATGTGTTTCTTTAGCTACTAGGTTACCCAAAATTAGATAGCTAAAATCCCTAAGTTGCGCTCCAACTAATATAGAATTACAGGTGCACTCCAATTTTGTCTTCTAGTTGGAACTTAAGTTGCCATGTTTTTTTACTTAAGTCAATCTCGGTCAACTCTTTCTCTTTAAGTTGTGGTACTCGCACAGCTACGACCATCATATTGCTTCAGCAAAACTCCAGCATTAGTCGTTTTCTGCACCAAAAACAATCCTTTTAAGTTGAGACACATTTCTCTCCTCCAAGACAAACACTAAAATATAACGAATCACACGACTCAAAAACCACAAAATATGAACAAGACTTAAGAACACAAACAAACTAAGAAGAAAAAGAGACACAAAATAACTCTTTTACAAGAGTTATCAATTTCCTATTTCTAGGGAAAGAAAGTCTTTGCCTTTTCACATAAGTTGAGAAACTTTTATTATATAACAAAATTTGTAAGTGATAACTATTACGTTATATTTCACAGGTGTATCAAGACTCTACAAAGGAGAAAAGACGCTCTCAAATTGCCCAAGGTTTTACTCTGATTATGTATTTAGTTTAGTTGGTTCTGAGCCACCCGCAATAAAGTTTGGTGTTTTTTACTTTGTTTTGCCCCTTTTCCACAATAGCGTAAACCATTATCTGACAGAGTTCCTAATCAGGAATACTCAAACTAGTTACAGAATAATTGGTTTGAAAATGTGAGTGAGATGTTTAGCAACTTCAATGATGCATAAGTATCTGTATCAAGCTATTGGGATTAACTGTTAACTAGCAAGATATGCCGCCTTTCTTTATATAGTCCTTATGAGTTATGATATAGTCCTTTCAAGGTCCCTACAACTGAGTACCAGGGACGTCCAAAGATTTTTTTATTTGACATGCTAGTTAGCAACTTCTTGTGTGATTAAATTAATTTGCAACCTAATGAATGGACGAATACACAACATAATATCTCTGCATTTATTAAAAGTCATTAAACTGCTAGGCCTAAATGGGTTTTTATGTACGTTATTACCTACACAGTGAACTATATTTTCAGCTATTGCGGCTGAAGTTTCAGTAGTTCCACCTTCACGATTGATGGCTTTGATTGGCCAGGCTTTGAAATGGCAGCAGCATCAAGGTTTGTATAAAAGGACGATGTCCTGTTCAATTATCATTGTCTTATTATTGTTATGTGCTTGTGTTAAACATGTGATTGCTAAGAAGGTTACTTTTATATTACAAAGGGAGGAGGAGCCTGATGCAGCTTTCTTTATTAGGTTGCAATTCTAACAATTGTTATGGAACTGTAGGAGGAAAGTAATTTAGTTCATAAGAGTACGTCAATCAACAATGTTCTTACTTGATGGTCCTATTGTTTTGATATGTTTATTAGAGTCGAATCATTTCAAGACTTATCTGTACTGTGTCAGTGCACATTTATAAGACAAGTAGCATAGGGCAAACCATTTTTTGTGTGACAACGTTTAAAACACTTTTTCCTTAGAGAAGATGTGATCCTAGGATGTCATCATTGTTTTCAAACTATTCATCTAAAAATTTATTTAATGTTGTTATAGTTATACTGGACTAATTTGTGTTTATGTTCAATATGGATTTTAGGTTTGCTGCCACCTGGAACACAATTCGACCTGTTCCGAGGAACGGCTGCTATGAAACAAGATGTAGAAGATATGTACCCGACGACCCTTGGGCACACTATAAAGGTAAATGATGTACCTAATTTGATTTTTTTTGAACTTCTCTTTAACATTTTTTTCTTTCCTATTACTTTGCTTTTGAAATCCTTATTCATGACTTCTTAATTACAGTTTGGGAAGAACAGTCATCCGGAGTGTGCTCGGTTTTCTCCTGATGGCCAATTCCTTGTTTCTTGTTCAGTTGATGGATTTATTGAGGTAAACAATCATGGAGTTTGCTATTTTGTGATTCTGTTGCAGTTAAGTTTTCAAGTTCTCATTTAGTTTGCTCCAGGTTTGGGATCATATAAGTGGGAAACTTAAGAAGGATCTCCAGTACCAGGCTGATGTGAGTTGCATACTCCTTTGTTTTTATTTCTCTCTTTCTTCCTTCATTCATGTTTCCATGATTCATTTATTTCTCTTCCTCCATCATGCATGTATGATAAACTAGCAATGCGAAGGATCAAAGTGATGCTTCTTTTATCTTCTTATTTCGGGGTTGGAAGAGGTTGAGTGGGTGAGGGTGGGGGTCTGGTGGCAAAATAACATGATTATGAATGCATTTTATCAACGCAATTATAGGTTTTTGTACTTCATTTTTAATAACATGCACTAACTGGAAAATATGTGTCAGGAAACATTTATGATGCATGATGATGCTGTGCTGTGTGTTGATTTTAGTAGAGACTCTGAGATGATTGCATCTGGATCACAAGATGGAAAAATAAAGGTAAACATTTGTATGTACTTCTAGTTCTAATCAATGATAACCTTTTTCTTCTTGTCAACTTATTTCCAGGAACTTAGAATCCAATGTCTTAAACATGCTTATAGGTTTGGCGTATCCGAACTGGCCAATGCTTGCGTCGGCTTGAACGCGCACATTCTGAAGGTGTCACTAGTGTCAGCTTTTCTCGAGACGGAACTCAACTGTTAAGTACATCGTTTGACACCACTGCTAGGTTTGCCTCTTATTCTCTTTTCTTGAGCTTTTACATCCACTCCAGGCCACTTTCTATAGAATATAAACTTTGAATTGGTACCATTGATTCATGTTTTATACAGAATTCACGGCATGAAGTCAGGAAAGATATTGAAAGAGTTCCGTGGTCATTCATCTTATGTTAATGACGCCATCTTTACAGCTGATGGTTCCCGGGTCATAACTGCATCCAGTGATTGCACGGTGAAAGTATGTAGTCGTAATTATCACTTTTACAGAGTTACTTGGTCACTCTGTTTGTAATGCATGTCTAAGTGATGTTTAGGTTTGGGATGTAAAAACAACAGATTGTCTGCAGACATTTAAGCCACCACCTCCACTACGGGTACTTATGAAATCTTTAATTTCTATAAGTATTTCTTTTATTCAGTTATTTTGAATAGTGTATTATTTTCTTCATCGTATATGCTACAGGGAGGCGATGCTTCTGTGAATTCCGTTCACCTGTTCCCTAAAAATACAGACCACATAGTTGTCTGCAATAAGACATCATCTATATACATCATGACACTCCAAGGACAGGTAACCATTATTCCTTCTTTTCACCATCTAGTAATTGTCCAAGGAGCATCTTTTATGTATACTCTGTAATTTATTTAGTATCGCAATTTCTTTTGAGTGGTACTGAATGAGAGATCAAAAGCTTATGTTTCTCTGTTATATTCTCCATTTGAATATATCCCCTTTTGAAGGTTGTGAAAAGTTTTTCATCCGGGAAAAGAGAAGGGGGAGATTTTATGGCGGCTTGTGTATCAACCAAAGGGGAGTGGATTTATTGTACTGGTGAAGACAGGTAGGCTGAAAATCAAGTGCATCTATTTCTTTACAGCTTATGCTTGCCATGTCACTTCGTGCGCACTACAGTACCTCCTTAATATGTTCTCTCGTGTATTCCAATTCTTGTCCAGTAAAAATTTCTGCACGATAACTATCTAAGAGTCGAATTATTACACAGTTATACCTGATTATCTTCAAGATCAATTGGTGAACATAACTTTTAAGAGCTAAAATTGATGAATCTTTTTTACCCAAAGTGCACCCTTTCTCCTACCCTTAGATTCTCTCCAGATTTTCCGAAGGGCTGTAAGAGTTCAAGTACTCTTGAAAGAATTTTAGCAACACTTTTGAATTGCATCAGCTCGTTGAGACTTAATACGAGTATTTGCTACTGTTACTCATATCATCCCTTTTGCGGTATTGGTTCACTAATTTCTTGAAATTGCATGCAGAAATTTATATTGCTTCAGTTATCAATCAGGCAAGTTAGAGCATCTAATGAAGGTAAGTTGCTTGCAAGTTTCAAGAATTCAACTTTCACTCTGAACATATTATTCTATGTTATGCTCTTTAACTTCCAAGACATTCCCTTATCTCCCTCCCGTAGATTACTGACTTGCTTAAGAAAAATAGTTATTCGGCACAACTTCCATAGCTTCGACAGTAAATAAATTGCGGTTAAATGGCAGGTACACGAGAAGGATGTGATCGGCATCACTCACCATCCCCATATAAACCTTATCGCCACTTACGGCGAAGACTGCGCCATGAAATTGTGGAAGCCTTGACTGAGGCACTCTCTTGAAGCATTCATACGCAACTGCAAAGCAATTCTTTCTACTGTAATTTTAACCACTCTGCACTTTATTACAACTTGCTTTCTTTCTTCGAGATTATCTAAGTTGTTTGTAATAATGATATGTATATTCCGTCTTTCTTTTTCTTTAGAAATCAAATTAAAAGTGAACGTTAAAGAGTCAAGCGACCTCATGATATTAAATATGAATTATATGAATTCAATAAATTTTAGAGTAGAAAACTAGAACTGAGTTAGTTATAGTCAATCATAATTTTAAGCCAGCAAAATGCAGAAAACAAGAAATTATCACTACAAGCATCGAACAAAGAAATTGATTCTTAACAAAGCATACATAACAATTAAGGTTGAAAGAAGACAAAGGGAAAGGAAACTTGAGTTGTACAAGAAATGTTAGAGCATTGCTAATTGTTGTATGTTTATAGGATATGCATGTGATCTAGTCTTAGAGCTATATGCTTTCTTGGCCAGGATAATGTTCGCGGCTTCGGTTGGGTGAAACGCGTCCCAAAATAAATATTTCCCGCGCTCGTCGCAAGGCAATTGTAACGGAAGGCACGTTATCTGCCCGTTGTTCCTTCCCACACCGCAACATCCCTCATCAGTCACTTCAAACCCTAATCCATTCGGAAAAAATGTCGTGTCAGTAAACTTTCACGCTTAAGTTTTTTGTAGCTTATAAATACACGAACTATCTATAAATTCTGAATAATTCGTGTCTTTAAGGCCAAATCTTTTAATTCGTGTGCAATTTAAAAATTTATGAACAGTTCGTATTTTCAAGGATAATTAACTCTTTATTTAAACACATGGGTGTCTTATGCAATTTACTCGGTTGAAAGTTTACCATATGCTTCAGCATTTTCTGCCAAATCTTGGCTGCTCTCGAACGAGTCGAGGAACACGAACTTAGCTCCGGGGAGACGGCCCCGATTGAAGCTAGCGACGAGCCTCTGGAGGCCGTTGTTAAAGATGGAGATCGCGTCGTTGATCTCTTCGTTGCATGTGCTCTCGTTGCCCTCGAGTCGTGCTAGTTGATAAGGTATACAGCCTATTGGCCCTACTCCACTCACCACTATCTTCCTCGCTCCCAAATTGTACATCTCCTAATACAAAAATGCACGAGCTCGACATGAGAACAAGCAAGCAAAAGTTTAAATTATATAATTACACAAAAAGATGGAAAAGTCGAAGTAACCGTGAGTTGTTTGGAGTAATCTTGAAGGAGGGAAGCAGCATAGGATTGAGGAGTGTATTGAGAAGAGGTGGAGTAGTAATCAGTCATGAAGAAGTTGTTAAGGTAGTCATTGCTGCCTAAACCAGAATAGATAATGCACTTGCTTAGGTAATTGCAGCTGTCTTCTTTCAAGTATCTCTTCAGCTGCTGCACTGTCTTTGCGAAGCTCTCCACTTGTCTATTCATCGACGAGTGGTCTCCCTGCAATGCCATGCATGCATCTTAACTCATCATGCAATATTATTATCATCTCATCGCTAAATGCAATATCAAAAACTAGGTACCAAATTATTTCCGGTTTCGTCTCGAATTCCCGAAGCCCCCGAGGCGTAGTTGGCTCCCTGCAGCAGGGCTCGGCCTCGAGTCAAAGCGTAGGGAGGAATGTAGTTAGGAAACCCTAACAATAGAGCTACAAAAGAAAAGAAAAAAAACAGTCGATCATCAAATATGGTAAACAAAAAAGTCATGATCATGCAATTATAACAAAGGCCACATATATTGTACCTAAGACGTCGACGAAGGTACGGCCGTTGGTGAAACGGCCGGTGACGCCTTGCGGGAAGTCGACGCCGTAAGGACTGTAGTCAGCCCTAGCAAGAGTCAACAGGTCGTTGTTATTGCCATTGTCAACTAATGAATCTCCAAATATGAAGAAACATGGGACTTGTGGCCCTTTGTAATTATCGTTAGGCTGTGAGCATCCCTCGCAAGCCTTACTTTGTGCTATGTAGAAGAAAATAAGGACAGCAACACATAAAAGAAAGTCATGTCTGAAAATAGACATTTTTGTTGCAGTTTGGTTTGAGTTTTAAGGTTATTTATATTGAGATTGTTGTGTTAGAGAAAGTAGGAATCCGTGAATGGAGAATTGTCTTTTTAGCTGTATTTCATGAGTCGGGAATGGAATTTGATTAGAGTAGTGTGTATTTTTGTGCAAAGATGAGCGGTGGGGAGAGTTGAAATCTCGTGATGGTGGTCTGTAAATGTAGTCTAGTGTAGTGTGTAGGTTAAAAGTGAGTGAAGTAAATAAATTTGACCATCCGTGAGTTAATATGCATGTAGTGTAGCTAGAAGTTGGATCATATTTAAAATGACATTTCATTCTTGTCTTGAATCTATATATGATGCAATCATCTTCTTCTACACAACATAAAATAGAGCGTGTACAAATGTAGTAATGATATTTTACTTAAATCTTAATTAATAATATGCAGTGGGTTTTAAGTATAAAGAGGTACTTCTTGTCCCACTATTTCTGGTTTGGTTTGACTAAAAATCACCTACAATTTTGATCAAACCAAACCAAAAATAGGAGTGAAACTAGATTAAAATATAATTAGTGGCAGAGTTTGAAAAAAAATAATGATAACTTTCTAAATTTTGGGCTTGATAAGATTTACTAGAAGACATGAAAAATACGTATATGGATATAGTTGAATGGTAAAATTTCTTTTGTTAAGGAGAAGATGCGGGTTTGATTCTCTATATTCGAATAATTTTCAACAAGTTTATAAGAAGTGATTTCATTTTTTTTATCGGATCCAAGTAGATCAAAGATTTTGAACAACTGATCCAACATAACAACTAAGAAAATAAAGAAGTATTGTTAATTTATTCATCGATGAAGTTACGATGAATGCTATCAATTTAGAAATGGAGAACAATTTGAATAAAAGAAAATAGGATTTACCATCCTATCTAAAAAAATAATCCTAAAAATTCAAACATTTAAAAAATAATCTTTACTTAATCCTAATGTATATGCCAAAATTGAATCAATTTTATATAGTATGAATTTTGGAAAGTTAGTCTGATTTTTCGTATATTGGATAAGGTGAATTGTGGATTTCATTTTTTGGTAACTTAGGATACTATAATATCATTAATGCGATTAATTGTAAATTCTAGGATCATGCATATGCATATGTCATTTATTGGTAGCTCAAACACCTTTAAAAACCACTCTTTCTCCCACATCTCCCAAAACTAATATTTTCACAAAGAAAAAAGATTTTTTTGAAGAAAAATACAATTTTGCATATGATATTTTTCTAATAATTGATTAAGTAATTTTGGCATTGTGATAATTGATTCGTCCTCAATTGGAAGTTTGATATGGTAATCTTTGAGGGCTTGTTATGATATTATAAATGCTTAATTAATTTCCTTGCTTCTGTAGTCAAGTATTCTTATCACTAAGCATTATTAAAATCTATCCCCAAATGATTGGGTCACTTTCACCTGATAGCTTTATATCATAGTAAAATTTAATTAAAATCTAGTTAAGATTGCGAATCTGTTCAGACAAGATTAAAATCAAAGAAAATAATGATCAATGGAACTGAAGCTTACCCAATCTTCTCTTCCAACACCCATCTTCAATTCCTCTTCTCTTTTTCCCAAACATTTCTCTTTACTTGCTCAGGTCTCTCTCTCTCTCTCTATTTGTCATTTATTTTTCATGTTTATTTATAAGATTCCTGAAAATTCAAACGCAAAAATATGGGCTTTTACTTGCAACAAGTTCCTGCATTTAGGGGCTCCCTAGGAACATTATTAGGATTGAAATTGGTGTGTTTGTGAAAACCTGAGGTAATTGTTTGTGGTGCAGAGATGGAAGCTTAATATTCAGAGGATTACTTGGAAGGGGCATCTCATGAGCAAGAAAATCTTGCTTCATGTAGTCAAAGAGTAAGATTCTCTAAGTGAAACATTTTTTTATTTTTGTTTAATAATTGCTATTTTGTTTCATTATTCTTGTTTAATTTGTAGAGGTTGTTGAATATTGTGCTTGAACATTGGGGCTGGATTTGATTAAGATTTTAGCTTTCTTCAAGGTTGTGTTTGAATATTGGAGAGGCATTTGAACAAGATTTGAGGATTCCTTAAAGATTTTGCTTATGCTTGCATTTGTTTAGGTTGTTGTATATTGTGCTTGAAAATTGGAGCTGCATTTGATAAAAATTCTAGATTTATTTAAGGTTCTTTGATCATGGCTGTATCTTGAGGGTGTTAATGTTGTGTTTGAACAAGACTACCTTCCTTTTCAAATTTTAATTATGAACTTATTTTTTTACTTTTTTATGTTGTATTCTGTGTTTGGACATACTTGAACATGAATTATAGCGTTCTTTAAGGTTTCTAATTAGGTCTATATTTGCTTGGGATTTTTAACATGGCAGAGGTGAATTCTGAGTTCGATTTCGAAACTCTATGGGGTGCCGATTCTTGAACTCGCTGCTTCTAATGAAGAGATTGCTGATGTAAACTTCGTTTTCGAAGGCCAGAATCTCAAAATCCCTTCTGCTGTTGCTGAATGGGTTCAATTGGTGAGCCATCCATCCTATTCTGATATTCTTGTTCATTTCTTTCATTTTCGTTTCCATTTACGCCTGCAAGCCTGGTTTACAGTTTACTAATCCTACATTTGTCGATTTCCATAGCTTCTTGATTGATTATCTGCCTCATGACTGAAGAACATTGTGCATATCGTTTCTCTGGATTTTCAAGAGCCTTTTCCCTTGTTGTATGGTTTGGCTTCCTCACTTTTGGTGGCTCTTATACTAAAAATTGCTCTGAATTTGAAATGCCTAATTTGATTGTTTATCTTCCTCATCAACCGATGAACCTTCCCTAGCGCGATGAATGGTTTCACGGGATTCAGCGGTGAAGAGGCGTTGCTGCATGATAACAAACTTGAAGGTGAGTATGAGAAGTTTGTTGCAGAACGTGGAATGAGCAATTATGGCTACTGGCGTGGAGGTTCACCACACTTGCTAGCTTAGCTAGAGATTCATCACTTTTATTTCTTCTATATTTTACTTTCTTTTCTCAATTTACCTATATATACTTGTTGCGTACCTTTTCATTATATATAGGAAAACTTCTTGTTTTCACAAGATTGAATTAGTTGGAGGAAGTAGTACTAGGTGACGAATATTGTACATTATATGTTATGAATTTGTATAAAAGCTGTATAACTAAACCCTATGTAATAAAATTAGAGTTAATTGTGCAAAGTACCCCATTTTATAACTTAAGGATGCAAACTATCTTTTTGTGTAAATATGTACCAAAAGTGCCCAAATTATGTGTTTTGGACCATAATACCCTTTTTCAACAAAATTTCTCCAATATCATATATAGTTAAAACAAATTAATACTTCAAATAGTATAAATCATGCATTTCTATCAAGCCCATCATGCTTCCGTATAAATTCAATATTAATACCAACTGTTTATACCTTCTTTGACCGATAAGCTGTCGGGTCGTATCCACCGGAAGTTTTAGGGACCTCGTCCAACCACCAGGAGCACCTTATGGATTCCAGACGCAGACTCCTTCAACAGCTCACAGCACAGCCCTCGTTCGTTTCCTACCCGGGGCGTATAAGTATGTTTGTTGGTAAAAATAAGGAAAATATAAATCTAGAAGATGATGAACAAAAGCCCAAATCTTATTAAGGAATTATAAATATATATTACATACTAATTAGATCTCCTTTTGGGAGGAGACTAACTTGTTTAGCTACCTATGGTAGCGAGAACTACTATCATAAACTAGAAAGAGGAAAGAGTACAATGTTTATTGTTGGAGAGAAGTAGGAGAATTTTCGATGCCCTTCCCTTTCTCCAAATGCTTGTTTATATAGGAAGCTGGAAGCCTCCTATTCCTCCATTATTGCCTCGGATTCCTTATCTTTTGTTATAATGCTTCTTCACGTGAAGCTGGGTCCTGATAAGGCTGCCGACGCAAACATCTTGTAGTGGTCGGACCCCTTCTTTTGAATTTAGTGATCCGTCCTTTTAACTTTATTCCACCGACGATTCTTTTTATGGTGGAACGTCTTTTTCTTCCACCCACCATTGTCGTTTTCTTTTTGGTGGGTGCTGCTTTATCAGATGCTTTTCTTTTCTGAAAGCATCTTCTGCTTTATCCTCACATGACCGCTTTATTTCTGTCGGCCATCTGTCTTTTTTGGAGGGCCCCTTGGAGCCTTTCCTTTTGGAGGAGTCTTCATCTCCTCATACTCGTTGGCTCGAAACTTCTTCTTATCTGGTTTAGGTAAGAAGCCTTTTCCGAACTCAGGTTCACGTTGGGCTGGACAATCTGAACATATCCTGGACGCCCAATGGCCAACATGAGCCATATTGCAGAACTTGCGATGGGTTTCTTTACTCATCGCCATCTTGTTTTCCCGCAGAAGAGTTCTTTTTCTCTCAAAAGCCTCTTCTGCAAACTTGGTTGTCTTCCCTGTCATAGTATTTAACAGGAATGATCCATTCGCTGAGTTCTGAAAGAACTTGAATGGAAACTTGACTTTGTCCATCTCTGTAAGACAGACCCATAATCCCCATGCTCGCCTTGTTGTTATTTGATCATCTGAGATTGCGGCGATCATTGGAATTTCACTAGTTGGTGCCTTGATTTGGTTGAAGGCATCCATTCGGGGTCTTCGTAGCCTTATGTAATGGAAGGCTTCGTGATTCCCCTTTCCTGCAGGTTCTGGGGCTGCACTTATGAAATACAGTTCCAATGTATCACCTCGGCAAAGTTGTTCGTTGTTTGCCCAGGTATCATAAACCGCTTCCTGGATCCATCGGGGTAGACCTTTAAGTTCAGGAAACGCTGGGGACGTAGTATAAACTGAGGCAAGGGCCCCAAATTCATACCACTGCTTGACATCTTGGGGTTTTGATCCGGGCAGCATCCATACCCTTGGATATTTCCCCGAGCCATCAATCCTGGTATTACTAGGATTAATACCTGCTCTTGTGAGTAATTTCTCCCAGCTCGCTTGATAAGCCTGTTCAGCAGAAGAGAAAATAATCAAATTAGTATTAGACTCAGATTTGCCTGTCATAGGCCTGAGGCTAATCTCTCCCTCTTTTACCCCAGAGGTGGAGGGTTGACATAATGGTTCAGACGGTGAAGTCTTAGCATCATCATTTCCTTGGGCTAGTGGTTCAGACTCCACCAGCTTAGGACTTGCTAGAGGGGTATTTGAATCCCCATCTACCGGTTTAGGTGCCGGAACACGAAACTCTGCTATCTCCAGAGGTTTTCTGGAAGCCCGCAGGATTGGCTTTTCCAGAGCCGACCATAACTGAGTACTGGTCAGCATACTGGCTCGTATTCTACCAGAGACTTTCGTCTTATCGGTAGCTTGCATCTTCCCCATTTGATCGGCATGGAGAACGCACTCGTCCCATTCCTCCAAGAGCATTTCCAAATTTTCTCGGAGATGCTTTTGGGCTAGCATGATGGATCTAACCTCAGCTGGCTCCATCTCTTGTCAGAAAATCTGCAAGAATATTTTCATGAGATTTTAACACGACAATATCATAAATATAATATTGACATAAAGCTTGCCATCTAAGTAACCTAGCATTTTCAGGTTTTGATGCTATGTTATTTCTTAGGAAAGTTTTAACCTGGGTATTATCAACTTTTAAAGTAAATTTCTTTGCTAATAAAAATAAAGGCCATTTTTTAAAAGCCTTTACTACTGCAAAGAATTCCTTCTCGTTGATATGCCATCTGATGGCCTCATTTTCTGAGAATAAACCACTACAATATCTGCAAGGTTCTTCTCCATAAGGAGTGATCTTCATGAGGACTGCTGCCCACCAATGATCACTCGCATCTGTATAGAGGACCAGATCATCCTCATCCTGTGGAATAGAAAGCTTTGGGAGATCTTTACATTCCTCCTTTAGCTTTTTCATTCCCTGTCGATGTTCTTCCGTCCATATAAACGGAACATCTTTCTTTAGTAGATTACTAAAGACCTTCCTGTGTTTCGCAAGATCTTTGATAAACATTCCTGCGAAATTAACAACTCCCAGAAAACTCTGAAGTTGTTTCTTCTCTTTTAATGTTTCTGGAAAATCCTGGACCTTCTGCACAATATGATCTTGCAAAGTTATTCCAGACTCATCGATCTCTATTCCCAAAAACTCCATTTTTTGGGTCGCAATTACTGCCTTCTTCTCTGAAAGCACTAATCCTTCTTTATAACAAACATCTGCAAATAAATCAAGATGTTTGATATGTTCATCCATATCTTTTGATGTTATAAGTATATCATCAATATAGACAAACATAAAAGAAAAATAATCTTTAAAAAGATTATCCATCTTTCTCTGGAAAATCTGGGGAGCATTAGCTAACCCCATTGGCATTACGTTCCAAACGAAATGCCTCTGTGGTGTTGAGAAAGCTGTAAGTTTTTTGCTTTCTTCCTCCATACGAATCTGGTAGAAACCTGACTTGCAATCAAACTTTGAGAAGACCTTAGCATTGCGTATGCAGTTAATAAGGTGATCTCTACTTGGAATAAAATATCCATCAAACTCTAGAATATCATTAATCCCTTTGTAATTAATGACAAGTCTAGGTTTACCTCGCTTGATCTCACCATGATTCCTTACCAGAAACCCAGGGCTACTGTAAGGTGAACTAGCCGGCTCGATCAACTTCATATCAAGATGTTCCTTGATAATAATTCTCATATCCTTCTGATCAATTAAGTTCATTAGGATAGGTCTGAATCTCACGAACTCATGCACCCTTTCCGGCTTCACCTTTAAGGTTGCTTTGAGTTGGTTCTTCTCCCACCAGGCCAAAGGATTCTCATTGTAGCATCTCGAGATCTTCCTTTTGACATCGGCAAGGGACACCTGCATTTCAACCCTAATTTCTTTGTTAGAAATCAAAGCTGCTTTAAGGATCTAGATTTCCTCCTCTTGAAGATCATCCTCCCGGATGCAGCTAAGCACTGCTTCGCTAAATCTTCTTTGATCCTTCATCTTTGGATGACGAAGTTTGCCTTCATCATTCATATCACCACGCTTGCTGCGAAAGGCTACGGGAATCTGTCGATTAAACGCCTTCCTCAGTCTCTGAACAATGATTTTATGCTCACAATTGGTTGTGAACACTAATCTTCTTTGCTCATTGTCCTGCGTGTATCGTTTGAACATCTGTAGGAAATTATTTCCTAACAGAACATCAGCTCCCGTATCATGAAAATACATCGGTGGAGTTTTAACCTTATACCAAGGTGTTTGTCCCGCTCCTCCAATTAATATTTCCACTTCTTTTACTCCTTTGGATAAGAGTAAAACTCTTTTAGAGAAATCTCGGCCAGCAATTTGAGGTAAAATATCCTCAACATCTTCTGGGAAAATTCCCCTTCTTGCTGTGCATATGCCTGCACTTGAATCAATATAGGCCGAGAAGTACTCTGCCTTATATTTTTCATATAACACTCCCACTGGAATGTATATCGAGAAAGGACTTGTCATACGATTAGGAGTCGTCTTTCTTCTATCGTAATCATCATCCCTTGGTCCATCGGTTTCCAGGGCTTGAATCTTTCCAAAAAATCCCGCCCTAGAATCAGAACATCTTCTCGTCCTGCTCTGCCTTTAACCTCTACCATAAAACCCCCTAGGTCAAGGGTTCCATTGTAATGGTTAACCTCCGGCTGCTGGAGGTAATATAAGACACTACATGGAAAGTTATTTTCCCATCTTGTAGCATCAAATCTGGTTGTCATCCCTCTCCATCCCTCTGGACATTTCAGATTGACTGAAACTTGAGGATTCCCTGGGAATTGGGGCTGACTTTCTTGGATAAGTTTCCTCCCAAAGGGTTGAGATATAATTCTATCTCCTTGGAAGGATAATCTTCCTGAGCTTATCTTAAGACTTTGATCATGTCTTATGACTGGCCTCTCTTGAATTCGAATGTTGACCTCCCTCCTTTGTGGAATCTTCATTCTATCGGGACCAATTGCTGTAGTCACCTTCTTGAAGATATCAGGTATTTCGATAAAAGGCTTTCCCAAGAATAACTCCGTATGATGGGAGTTAGAAAGTGCATACGAAATCTGATATGTTATCGAATAAGGTGTATTCCCCTCATCCAATAACTCCTTCCTCTTGAAGTCCTGATATAGCGTCAGAGCTTTACTGAAACCCGAGTCGTTGAGATTGTATGCAATCTTAGGATATACAATCCCCACAACTTGGCCTGCACAAAGATTCCCCGTGATGGTTCCCATCACCGAATCTTGTAGGTTTCTGATTCTCCTATCACATATGGCTATGTCGATTGGAGCATCAATTCCTGTGAACATCGTGGATTTGAGAACCAGTTGAATTGCCCCGATATGAATCCATCTCATCTTTTCGGCAATTTCTGGTTTAAGTTTCTCCAAATCCTCACGTATGTCGCTTGCTGGAATCAATTGCATCTCCACTTGATTCCCCGTAAACTCGATCGGAAGCGACATCTCTCGTCTAGTGATTCCGTAGACGATATGATGTTTCCTTCTTCCCAAACTGAAATTCCTTAGAACTTCGTCTAGGTTGCTGGCATTAAAACCTTGATACTTCTGAATGTTCAAGGTTTTCTTCATGATTTTGTCGATCAGGTTTGGCGAGATCATCGTTCGACTGGAAAATCCAGTTCGATCCTCTTTCTCCTGATGACAAGACTCAGCTTCAGTCTGAAGATTCTGTAGATCCATCCGAATCTCCATCATTACTAAGAATCTCTTCTTGCTCATATATACTCTCGTCTGAGGGTATATCTTCAAACCGGTACACTTGAACCAATTCTTGGTAGTATATGGCATCTTCGATGTCCGGAGTAGACTCGAACCTTCGCATGCCTCTCTGCTCGTTATCTGGGCAATTTGTTGAAATATGCCCCTTGGCTCCACAGGTCCAGCAATTACAATCTTTAAAACTTTCATTAGCTCTAGTATGAGCTCTTCTAAAAGTTTTCTTTGCTGGAGTTCTTGAACTGGATCCTTGGAACGAACCCCTGCTTCTGGCTGGTCCGCTTCTTTGTCCAGTTTTGTATGATCTAGCCTTCTGTCTAGACCACATCGTCCTTGGCTTCCAAGATCTTCCTCTTGGATTTCTTTCTTTAGAATAGGGTTGGTACCTATTCTTTCGTCTGTTTGTTATTGATGGCTCGCCTCCAATAACAACTGGAAGATCATTATCTTCACAATTTAGGTGAGCTGCTTTGTTGATTCTTCGCAGCTTCTTCAAATTTTTCTGAGCAGTGGCTTGTTGACACCACTCTGAAAGCTTTTGATGTACATAAGACATCCTCTTGGCGATGCTATCACTGCCCTTAGGGATATAATCTCTTATCATCATCTCCTTCCATGGGCTTGGAAATTTTAAGAAGAAAATTTCCTTCGCGATAGTCTCATCAGCTTTTGACTGATGCTGGTAGATCGTAAAGAGCTGAAGAAATTTATTGAGCGCCTTTGGATCCAAGACTGTAAGTCTTAGATTATATAACGCCAATAGATACTTTCTTCTTTTCTCTCTATCGAATCCCTCGTAGTATCCTTCTCCTATAAAATGGTCTTTGAATAGGACACTCATTCTTCGGATAATCTCCGAGTAGGATTCCACCTCGAAGCATTGATTTCTTACTTCGAGGTGTAATCCTTCCCAGGCGATTTTTACTACGCCTGCGAGACTGGTTTCAAGAATCTTAACCAATCCTTCTTTGTTGACGTCGAGAGTAGCTGCTGCAATCCGCATTGCTCCTCCTCACTCGTCGATCACTGATTCTCGATCTTTGAAACTAACTTCATCAAGATCAAGCATTACGCCGTATGGATGGATGGGATCCAGGGTAGCCTTTCCAACCGGTGAATCTTGGATTCGGGGTTGTCTTCTCCTTCTGGTTCTCTCCATCAGTATGGCCTCGTCTGGTACCGTCGAGGTATATGATGGTCCAGCATGGAAATCACGAGCTTCTCTCATGACTTCTTCAGGTGGTGGTGGTACTTGCTGATTTAATGGTACAGCAGCGTTTCCCTCCCTGATGTGCGCCACCTGGTGTTGGTTCATCTTGAGATCAACCACCTTCATATTAGCAAAAGATTCTGCTAACTCTTGTAGATCTTCAAGTCCGATTCTTTCAAGGTTACTCATGATTTTTCACCTTGAAATAATCGTACATATCTTTCCACTTGAGGATCTTTTCCTTTATCCTTCACGGGTTGAGGATATTTTGGTCCTTCGGGGAATAGCATCCTGTTCCTTCTTTCGGGAAGAGATCTGTTCTCCAATTGGCCAACTCGACTCTGAATATCTTTCAAGATGGTTAGAATGTCATCTTGTTGGATAGATATTCTTTTAATTTCCTGGGGTACATTAATTAGGCGGTTGCCGTAATTTTGTACCGTCTTCTGGATCTCCCTTAAATCAACCGAGAATTTTGATATGTCAGGGTCAATTTCTCGGAAGGCCGGGGTCTCCCTTCTGTCTTGATTCATTAAAAATGGGTTGAATGTCCCATTTCCCTTTGCTGGTTCACCTCTCGTTGAAGTGAGAGGGTTGCTATTTGTAGATCTTGGTATCTACTCATCCTAAGGAGGATCCTTGATTTCTCGTTTATAGATAAAGGATCGTGAGTCCCTTCATCTAACTTGTTAGCCAAAGAGAGATATATCTCTTGGTACTTGCGATCTTTAATCTCCAATAATCGGAGAAAATTCCTGTAACCAAAGCATCTCGGACAAGTGTCCGGATCCATATTTCTCTTGGAGTCTCCTCCGTTAGGAAATAATTAAATGCAATAAATAAATATAATTCCTTAATAAACCTAGGGCTCTGATACCATTTTCGAAGCGTTTGTATAATGCCAAGATTTAACTCAAAACATGCAAAAAATGATCAAATAAATGATCAACATGTTCTAATTTCAATAAGTAATATGCTCAAATATGTTTATAAAAACCCGGTCGTAAAAACCAAAAATCCGGTCGTCAAAAACCCGGTCACTATTCCAAAACCCGGTCACTATTCATCGACCAGATTTTGATATAAAATGAAAACCTTCCAAATTTTTAATTTTTTATTACCATCTTAAATTATTTTGAGCATCTTACTAATTGAAATCATTTTGAAATACTAATTATTAATTAACCATATATGTAATAGAGAAATTTGTCCTTAATTAAGCATTTTAATCATGGGCAAAATAGTCTTTTTGGATATTTTTGGTATAGTTTTACAAAAGAGGGTATTCTCCATCCCTTAGTTACGTAATAGGGCATTCTTCGCCAATCACCCATAAAATTATGCACTAAACTCTTGAGACAAGTTTAAGAAAAGTTCTGACCAAAACATGACATATTTAATGGAATAGAGAGAGTATTTATTAATAATTTACAATGAAATAATTAAAAAAATGCCAGTAGGGGTAATAATAGGTGACAAAATTAAAAGGATGAATATTGATTTCAAAGGATCGTTACATGTTCATACAAAAAAAGTGACGTACTTCGAAAAAGTAATAGAAAATCGCTTGAGCTTCAAATACCAATCTTAAAAACTAAAATAAAATATAGGAAGTAATCAAATGTTCGTATAGTAATTTATAAAAAAAACAAAATAAACAATCATGCAAGCAAATCTATGGACAAAAAGGTGTACCCAAAGTAGATCTACGAGTAGGGATATTGAAATGCCTAATCCTTCCTTGTTGCTCAATTAAGTAACCCTCACACAACAATGCCTTTGAGAACTTATCCTCCACAATCCTATCCACATCATGCACAAACACATCAGTCTGTGGGAATTACACCCCAAATATTTCCCCCTTAAAAGGCCTCATAAGGGGGAGGGGGAAACCTCCAAATGTACATATGCCAAAGACCATTATTGGTCGATGTGGGACGGGGTTCCAACACGCCCCCGCACGAGTGACCATACACTCGTGAAAATATCCCCCACATCTGGCTCTTTGCCTGGCTCTGATACCATGTGGAAGCTAAAGCGATATAGCTATAATTTTGTGTGTGATGTGAAAGATTTAGTGGAGAATTTGATATGAAAAAGTAACTTCCATTGATAGTAGAAAGGTACAGTTGGTTACAATAATATTCCTCACTCACTTAACGAAGAAGAAGATACATACATATATTTATATATATGCATCTATATAACTCCTCCACGTCAGCGTACATGCAAAATAGCCACCAACTCAACTAACTAACTAAAAACGTAAAACGAGAGCTATAAACGTGTAGCGCTTTTATAAGTGAAAGCATACATCCTAGCCCTTTATTGAAACATCAAATCTAACGGCCCACATTTAAACTCCAACGCAGCAGTGATCAACCCGCGCTATCATCATCAATCTTTGCTGCGATGTTGATCAAGACGAGAAGTCTTTACCCCCCCTCAAGATGGAGTTGGCATAAGTCACACAACCCCATCTTGGATTTAAGCATGTGAAAACGAGGTGCAGCTAGAGCCTTGGTAAAGAAGTCTGCCAACTGAACTTTGGTAGAAATATGGCACGGGAGCAAAAACCCTAATTTATAGTGTTGTCGAACTAGGTGACAATCCATATCAATGTGCTTAGTTCTTTCGTGAAACACTTGGTTTTTGGTGATATGAATAGCTGCTAAGTTGTCACAATGGAGAGGAATAGGGAGAGCAGGTTTGAGTTGAAAATCTGTAAGTAGAGAATTAATCCACACCAACTCCCTAGAAGTAGCACTTAGAGATCTGTATTCTGCCTCAGCCGATGATACAGACACATTGGATTGTTTCTTACATTTCCATGATATTAAAGAACCTCCAAGATAAACACAATAACCCGTAAGTGATCTCCTTGTATCAGGAACCCCAATCTGCATCACAGTAAGCAGTAATAGCAGAAGAATCAGTAAATGGAAAGAATAGGCCAAGAGATGGACATCCTTTCAAATATCTCAATACATGAGTTGCTGCTTGCCAATGAGAACTTCTAGGGCAGGCCACAAATTGGCTGAGTTGTTGAACCGCATAAGAAATATCAGGTCTGGTGAGATTTAGGTAGAGCAGTCGACCTACTAATCTTCTATATACATTAGGATGATCTAATATATCACCCTTATCCTTACTAAGCTGCAGTCCCGAAGGTAATGGGGTAGGTACAGATGTAGATCCAAGAAATCCAGTAGAATCTAGCAAATCTAAAATATACTTTCTTTGATTTAGATAAGTACCTTCTGCACCACGAGCAATCTCCACCCCTAGAAAATATTTGACAAGCCCAAGGTCTTTAATAGTAAATGCAGCATCCAAATATTCTTTGAGAGCCCGAATCTCAGATGAGCTTGGTCCAGTGATTAAAACATCATCTACGTAAACCAAGATACATAAAAACTTATCACCCGTACCCTTTAAGAACAAACAATGATCAGTGCAAGATTGTGTAAAGCCATAAGTATATAAAGCTTTACAAAATTCAGCATTCCACTCACGAGAAGCTTGCTTTAAACCATACAAACTTTTTACAAGCTTACAAACTTGCCCCGGTTTAGCTTTAGAGTACCCTTGAGGAGGTTTCATGTAAATATCATCATGCAAGAACCCATGTAAAAAAGCATTATTTACATCAGCTTGGTGCACTTCCCATTGTTTAAAAGTTGCAACAGCCAAAAGAAATCTCACTGTGACAAGTTTAGCTACAGGTGAAAAAACTTCGGTGTAGTCTATTCCAAATTCCTGATTAAACCCCTTAGCAACCAACCTAGCTTTAAACCTTTCTACACTACCATCAGATTTAACCTTCACCTTGTAAACCCATTTAGATCCAATGGCTTTCTTACCTGGAGGAAGATCAGTGAGAATCCAAGTTTGATTATCCTCCAAGGCCAACAGTTCAACTTCCATAGCTTTAGTCCATTCCACAAATTTGCTAGCCTGTTTGTATGAAGAAGGCTCCTGAATATTTGTCACATTGACCAAGAACATAGTATGATCAATAGATAAATGTGAAGGTGAAATATATGGAAATGTTGGACAAACTTGGACAGCTGCTGGAACAGTAGGCAAAGATGAGGTAGATCCAACATAATCAGATAACCAAGCAGGTGGTCTATGATTTCTTGAACTGTGTCTTACCCTGACATCAGATGGAACAAGTCCCTTAGTTGAATCATCATCATTAGGTGATTGCTGGACATGTTCTCCTCCATCCTCAAGTGATGGCTGTACAGATTCCAGCACATTCTTGTTAGGTTGTTGAATAAGCTCCACCTCATGAGCAGGTTCAATTGTTGTTGAGTCAGCAATAACAGCAGCATCTCCCATATCTGATATATAATCATTGACCTCCTGGCTGGCTTCAATATGTGAATCACTGTCTTGATCATCTGTAATTGGCTGTGTAGATGCAAAAGGAGATAAGACAGGTACAGATAAATCGATATCTGTTTCTTCATATGGATTTACATGAGGGAAAAACCTGACATCTCTAGAAACAATAATTTTGGAATCCTCCAAACGGTATAAAATATATCCCTTGTTATTTGGAGAGTATCCAAGAAATACGCATCTGTCAGCTCTGTTAGAAAACTTATGCTTATGAGGATCAAGATTTACTGCATAAGTAAGACAACCAAATCTAGCAATGGGCTGCAAATTAGGGTCTTGGCCAAACATGACATAATAAGGAGATACCCATTCAAGAACTCTACTAGGAGTCCTATTTAAAGTCCAAGTAGCCAAAAGTATTGAATAAGGCCAGAACTTATGAGGTAAATTGCTTTGAATCATCAGCGCTCTAGCAACTTGCAATAAGGTCCTATGCCTACGTTCTACAATCCCATTTTGTTGGGGTGTGTAGATACAAGACCTCTGGTGTAATATTCCCAGCTCCATAAATAAAGATTTCATGTTGTAGTTAACAAACTCACTGCCATTGTCAGTCCTAATTTGCTTTATAGGCTTACCAAACTGTGTTTTGACCATTGCAAAGAATCCTTTAAGAATAACATAAACCTGACCTTTCGATTGCATCATGTAAGTCCAGATAACTCTAGAATGATCCTCTACTATGGTTAACACAAACCTAGCATTACACACATTATCATATGTGTATGGTCCCCAAACATCAACATGTATCAATTCAAACAACTCAACTGATCTTCTATGTAACGTAGGAAATGAACATCTGGAAAATTTTGCTTTAACACATACCTCACAATTTGTCAAAGCATCAATGTCTTTCTTAGTGAAGCTTGCCCCCAACTGTTTCATATGCTTCATAGTTTCTAGAGAGGCATGCCCAAGCACTTCATGCCATTCCATAATTGTAAGATTAACCTGAGGCATTGAAATATTTGAGTCCAAAGCCTGCAAGTGAGAGTTAAAAACATAAAGATTTTTGAACATCCTGCCAATGGCCAACACCCTGTTAGTTTTCTCCTTTTGAATTAAACAATGGGATTTCAAGAATACACATTGAACTCCCAAATCCTTGTTTAATTGTGCCACAGATATGAGGTTGTTAGTGAACTCTGGAGCATATAGCACATCCTTGAGAATAACTTCATCATTGATCTTCACTTCACCCTTGTAATGTACTGTCTTGGTTGTACCATCAGGTAAGTGCAAATTGTGATTATATGACAATTTGCTCACAGAGTGTAGCATGGAAGGATTGCAACATACATGTGTGGATGCACCAGAGTCCAAAATCCAAGAGAGAATGTTGCCTCCACCCATATTTAGAATAAGATGTTCTCCTGATAGTTTCTCAGCTTCTGCAGACTTAACATTAAAGGCATAATGGCCTCCAAATGGTATGTCATCATCTGTAGATTTCTGAAACATATTAACATCATGTTGTGCAGTGGATATTGGATCTCCTTTTGCCCATTTAGCAATTTCAGCCTGTATAAGTTTGGACAAATCAGTATTTGAACCAATAACACTTTGATTCTTGTCCTCGAAGCAGTTGGATTCCTCAGCATCAACATGATTGATTCTGGACTTCCCTTTGTATCCTTTTAATCTCTTAAACCATTCTGGATAACCATGGAGTTTGAAACACTCTGCATCTTCATGACCATTCAATTTGCAGTGTGAGCAATACAATTTAGCCTTCTCTTCCTTTGTCCTTCTTATTCTCCCAGCAATCTGTTTCCCATGGTTCACACCTTCATTACCACTGTTGGTATACATAACTTTTCCCATTGGCATTGATGCATGAGATGAACCCTCAATACCAATATCAGTGATCTTCCTTTGATCCTCAACCTGAAGAATCAATGAATATGCTTTGTTCACTGTGGGTAAAGGATCCATGAATAAAATCTGGCTCCTAGCAGCTTCATAACATTCATTGAGCCCCATGAGAAACTGCATTAGCCTCCTTTGGTCTTCCCGTTGCTGTGCTTTCTCCATTGATGCCAATAGCATATCAAGTTCATGCCAAATAGCATTCAGCTTGTTGAAATACATCAGTACAGTCATGTTCCCTTGAACAAATCCAGTAACCTCCCGTTCTAACCTGTAGATTTTAGGACCATTGCTTCTTCCAAAGCGTTGACATAATGCATCCCAAAGCAGTTTAGAACTATCAATATGAGTAAATGCAGTAACTAACTCCTTTGATATAGAATTAATCACCCAGCATGTAACCATATAATCAGCATTCATCCAATCCTCAAAATAAGGAGAATCATAATCTGGAGCAGGCAATCTACCATCGATGAACTCTAATTTTGATTTAGCACCTAGAGCTCTTTGAATGCAATGACTCCAGTTCAGAAAATTATCTTCAGTAAGGAGAATTGCAACCAGCTGCATACCTGGATGATCTGAGTTTTGAAGTCGCAATACTTTCTTCAATCGAGCATCGTCCAGTACCGGCAATTGTTTGCTCTCCTCGGTTTGTTCGGTGTGTGGATTATCTATTTCCTCCGCAGAAACTTCAGCTGCATCTTCCTCGACATCGCGATTGTCCTGATCAGTCCTTCCGTTTCTGTTGAGAAGAACATTCCACGGCACCTTCTTACTCTTACCCTTCGCCATAGTCGCCCAGTGATCGTTTACCGCTATCATCATCAATCTTTGCTGCGATGTTGATCAAGACGAGAAGTCTTTACTCTCACCATTCTCTCGATTCCTCGCCATCAACCCGGCCGTGTAGATCGCGCTCATCCTCCCCGGGGCCTCCTCAAAGTACCCGGTTGGGGCATCGACCATGATGACGTCCCACTCTATATCATAAACCTCACTCGGAAAGCCAGTCAGCGCTAGCTGGCACTTGGAGAATCTAGGGTTACTTACCACCCTGCATTCTTCTCTCGAACTGATCTCGAGTAGCTTGTCAGCGTACTTTAGTGTCGTAGGCCACGTGGTAGGCCTTGAGATACGGGATTTGAGCCTTGATATGTGCTATCCACTCCTCATCCTCTTCTAGGAACACGGTTCGCCCCCTGTGATTGAAAGACATCCACATGAGGCTGTCATGGCCGAGTCCGAAGACTAGGAAGTTGCATGGGGATTTCTTCTCGAGGACTTTGAGGGTGATGGAGATTTCCTTGAGGGTTTGTTGTGGAGTGATGTTTAGGGTACATAGTGGACTAGTGTATGAGCTAGGGAAGGTGAGATCTTGGTGCATGTTGGTGGCGAGTAAGTAGGGTTAGAGAGGGAGGGGCAGTTTGTGTGGATCTTCTCTTGTTGGTGAAACTCCAACGAGTTGGCGGAGGTGCAGAGAGACAGAGGGGAGAGAGAGGGCGGTGGGGAGTAGGGAAAAGATGATTGGAGAATCAAGAAGAGGAAGAGGAGGAAGAAGAAGCATATCAAGATTGCCTTGAGATTGAAAGGGTAATATTGTGGCTTACCTCTCATTTTTATAAAAATCGAATCGAAATCGAAAAATGAGGAGTGTGGAAGGGAGAAAGATGAGAGGGGAGATTTGAAGGTGGGAGGTTATAGATAAATTGGTGAGGAATCAAGAAAGCAATGATTTTTTGGTTGCTTTTATTGTGTAGTTATAAATCTTAGAATTGAAGCAATGACTTGTATAAGTATGAGTTGGTTGTGACAAGAAAACTTATGGTAATATGAAATTAATCTTGTGGATGATCTTGTGTTCAACAATTAGGTAAGATCTTAGGTGCCATTGAGATAGTTCATTTTTTATTGTAGTTGCATAGTAGTTATGTTATAATTAGTGTTTAATCATTAATCTTCACTTTACTCTATGATAATTATATGAATAGATTTTTTTATTCATTTGAATATCGAATAAGAATCATTTTTTATATACATTAATAAAAAATGTGATAAAATTCATCTATTTCTTGATATACACATAACATTTTAATACAACCATTTCTCCATCTACGGCGAACATAATTTAAAGTGTCCGAAACTGATATAATAATACGACATGATGATCACAAAATGTCAATAATTCCAAAATATATTCATGAAAATTGATTATAAAAAGGATCACACAGCACCAAGTAAAAAAAAAAAATTGCAACTCTTTCCATATATGAAGATTACATATAATAGCATCCAACTATGAATAATGTGAAGGAATTTTTTGCATAAGAGTTGAACCAATACACAAGAACTTTAGCAGGTGCAAACACAATTCAAAGAAGCAACATATACGTGATATTTATATACAAAAATGTCTGTATATCGATCCTCAGCTGTTATTATAACAAGATTTGGAGCTCGATGAGAGCTCGAGAATCTGATCAAACACCCCAACAAGAATTGCAAGAATCGACTGTCAAAATTTCCATCTACCTTAGGATCTATAGCTAGAGCCAGATGATGGAGGAGCAGGCGGCAAACGAGTGGGAGTGCGTCGCCCGCCTGGGTTTATGTCACCATTTTGAGAAGGGTCACTGTTCCGGCGGCTGTGACCGTTTGATCTTGACTCCCCATATGATAAGTTTGGACCGTTGGCGGCAGCATCAAACGCAGATCTCCAGTCATCGCCTGATGATGGACCAGAAGCAGTTGGGCTTTCGACTAATGTGGAGAAAAAAGTTAGTTGTTGTGGGGGAAAAGGTATATTTGAAACACGTAGGCAAAGGTTGAGTATAGTTATTCTTAGTGTTGTGTGTGTGTGTGATGCTTAGATAAAATCAATATAGACACCACATACTTGGATTGAACAAGAAAGTTGTATTATCAGTTTCTCTATTTTATAAGAAATTACCTGCTCCGGCTCCATTTGAGTAGCTGGCTGCAGCAGCTGCTCGATTGTCATGAATACTGAGTTGTCGGGTAAGCTTGGAAAGAATAGAGGATTGTTTCTGGTAACGCTCTCTCCTCCTCTTGACATTTTGATCCTCTTGGAGTAGCTCTTCTATTTTTGCCATGCTTTGAGCACTATCATTGCATATTATACAAGTCATGTTGTGAACTAGCTTTATGAGACGGGGTTTAGTGGGTATCATGGCTAAGAAATACAAGATGCAAAAAAGTATTGCTCACCAATGGATGCATGAAATGAGACTAACCTGACAGAACTGTATAGCTTAAAAAGCATATCTTCTTTCGCCTTCTCAACTTGGCAAAGAACGACTGCCTGTAATCAAATTCATCATAATTTAAAAGGTGGTTAACAAGTCTGAAAGGAATCTTTTACTATTATATCTCTTGAGTCTAACCTTTGGAACATTCGCTGCGAGACTGTTAAGAACAGCTTCAACATAACCACGCACTTCTTGAGCCATCCATCGAAGTTCTTCTTCTGGGTCGGCAGGTCTTCTGGTCATTGTATCCTACATGAATTTCAAAAAAATGAGCACATATAAAGAAACCTACAGGTAAAGCAAGTAAACATTATATAGTATGAGTAGAAACAATTAGCCCTTTAACTTCATAAACTAAAATAAATCAAGCATTAAAGAGTCAAAGACTATAAAACGAATAGCTCAAAACAGACAGCAACAAGAACAAACTATCAAAAACATGTCGGACAAAATTGGCAGTGTGAGTATGTTCATGATATTACAAGAGAACCGTCAGAAAGACTTTGGCGCAATGGAGGACCGGAGTCACCCTTCACTTGACCTCCTTTAGAACTGATAACATTTTTCAATCTATTCAGCCATTCTGTCTTGTCAGTGGCACTTTCAGCCTTCAAAATAACAGCACTATGGGCTGCAGGTATTAGGCAACTTCTAGTTAGTTCTATAAGTCAAAAAATTATAGTAAAGTTTCCAAGAGTCAAGTGAAGGCAGCAATATTTATGTATGTTACCTTTCAGGACAGTCTTATATGGAACCCTACTAGTTATCTTAAATACTAGACTGGGTGCTTTTGCAGCATCTGGACCGTTTGCTTTTTTATCTTTAGAACTCTTTGTAGGAGGAGGAGGAGCTTCTTCCTCTTCTAAGATTTCTTCCAGATTACATTCCTGACAATCAGAACGGAATCAGAAGATTAGTTAGCATGTTCCCATATGACCCATTAAGCATTACAGGATAAACAAGCAGGCTCAATAAAATTTGAATCATATGGCCGTAAAATACCTCCAAAGTGATGACACCGCGAAAATGTCGTTCTTCTTGCTTCTTTGTGTACCCAAGCTGAAATGGTCGTGATGTTTCAGTAAACAGAATAGATGAGGAGATGCACGGAGAAGAGAAAATTATGGTAGATACTTGATCATGATGTATTAAAAGTGAGTTCAAGAAAAATAATAAACATCATATAGAATAATTCACTACTTTCTTACTCAAATGCAAAAGATTAATGGTAAAAAATGTTTGGGCCCTGTAATTATTTGCACTCTTGAATGAATAACTAGAAGAATGTCATAAATCTCCACCATTATTTCATGGTAGTACAGCTATGAATATAAGAAGTTATATTTGATCATGATTAAGATTCCATGGTAAGGGTTATAATATTTTGAACATCTGACGCATGAAAAGTAAGACATTTTCATAGACGTAGGTATGGAAGTGGAGTCTACCCAGAATGATCATTTAAATGGCCAACAGGCCAAGAAGAATACTAGTAACCAGAAAAGAAAACACCTACCAAATATAATAATATATTAATGAAATGTTTGCTTCTAACAGTAATAATTCAAAGTTAGGGAGCTGACTTTTCCAGTTTTTCCATTCAAGACAAACCATCTCCGACTCCAACCATTAGTCTTTGTACTTTTCTTCAACAAAAAACCTGCAGAAAGATAGGTTAGTACTCCACAGGATATCTGAATACATGTATACACACACACACTCACATGCATAAAGGTAGATAAGCAAATTCTTGGTCTATCCACCAGAAAATCAGTTACATTTGCCAACAAAATTCACGTTGCCTTATTGAAGGAAGCGACCCGCACCAAAAAGCAAGAGAATAAAAGAGATCTTCTCTAACAACATTCTCAACATAGAAATGCATATAGAAAACAGCCAAGACCGCAAGCATAAACAATAAATAAAAAATAAGCTTTCATTTACCCCAACAGAGGTCCGGTCCAACTATTGCAAGCATGTCCAGAAAGAATGGATGCATAAATTTATCTACTTTACTTAGTGTTTAGGGGACCACGTAGCTCAGGTGCCAATTCTACTGTATATGTATTCAGTATTCACAGCCAAGGACCATTTTTTCTCAACCAAAGACAGTAGTTTTGACTCGGGATGGTTTAAAAGACAAACTTGCACATCTTACGTGGGTTCTTTACAACCAAGCTCACCTAGATATCGTGGCTTCTACCAATTTCCTAGGCCAAGAAATGATAAAAATAAATGCAAACAGAATCGTGGCTTCTATAAGCCTATTTTTCGAGAACCTGCTGTTATTTCGCCTTCTGGTCCTGCAGTCTTCAGCCCAGATCCTTCTTGCGCATCTTTATCTTTGTCTTTATCCTTATCTTGCTGACTAGATTTGCTATCCTTCATTGATTTTGTGCTGGCCCCAGTTTGCGGACTAGTGGCCTGAAAGTAGGGAAAAAAACAATTAGAGGAAGTAGCATTGAAAATTTTCCGTCACTATGTTATGGTATGTAATAATATGGTTGTTCACATACATTAAGTAAGAAGTCAACTTCTGATCCTAATATAGTAATACAAGTTCCAAAAAGTGTTTACCCGATTTAATATGGATTGCTCTGCCTCAGAACCCTTTTTGGAAGATCGGCCTTTCAACTCATCTTCACGTCGTTGTCTATCCATCCTAGAAAAACAATGAAGGGGGTAAGTATAAACTACCATACATTTTAGTTGATGTACTGTAAAACTATATCAGTTGCTCACCGCCTCTGAACTAGGCGTATGAAATGTTGAGGTGGAACATAAGCACGTTCCATGTCTACTAGTGCAACAACCATGTTTTTGGCCTCATTCTTGAATCCTTCCAAAGCAGTTGTGGCGATTGCTATAACCTACATAAGTTTCATTCTTGAACAAAATGGGAAGACTGATAATGTGATCAGTAACTGAAAAAAAAAGCAACAATCCATCCACCTCTCGCTTAAAAGGAGGATATCTTCCAAGGCCTGGTGTGGCATTTGCAGAAGCCGAGACAATATCAACAAGCACCCGGTGTACCTATAAAGGGAAAAACACAATTGTTCAATGGGATACAAGTACAATCATAATAGGCACAAATAGGTAAAAGAGCCAATATTCGGTATTACCTCATCAACACAAAGGCGTGAAGAGTCTTTTGCTAGCTCCAAAACACCTTTAATTAATGACCTCAGCCCTTTCTCAGGGGAGATAAGATATGGTTGATAACCATCCGCTTCAAGTACAATCTGGTATCAATTTTGAAGAATCAAGAAAAATGTAAAAGGCATTACAATAAGTCCAAATGCCATAACTAATAGAAACACATACTCTTTTAACATTATTCATGTCAAAATGTCTATCCAAAGGCAGTTGCTTGATCCTGTTGGGGAAATTTCCTTCAAAACTGGAAACCACTTTCCAGCCAGAACCCTGCACAGGGTAATCTAGATTTTCAAAATAGTGCCAGTTATATAGAGCTCAATTACGAAAACACCACTTCATCAATTATACATAAGAATAACGGAATCAAGATGACCCATGATAAGACAGGAACAAGGAGAGATACACCAGTAGTTCGAGGAATGAAGAGTTCCATAGGAACTCATTCCACCTCCGGGATATATTATATATGTATATATGATTTGCATTTTGTCCCTTCCCCAAATTCAGAGCCTTACCTCTCCGGTTGTGATATGCTGGAGGAACTTATCCTCAAATTCACGGCAAAGTTCCAAAGCTAAAGCTCTTGTACCTTCGGAACTATGAACCATCTGTTCACCAAGCCTGAAAAGTTCATCCTGCACTACTTGAGACTTGCCCTGGAGCCTGCAGTAGTAACACAATCAATGTTAAATTTTCATATAGTGCAGCATACTAAAGAAGAAAGAATTGATTGGCAGGCATTTAAAAATAAACAATTAAACAAACATAACAGAGCACATTGAACTTATAGAATGTGGAAAATTATTGAATTTCAAAAGGCAAAACATGGAAACCAAAGTCCAAAGATACCTGTAGCATGCTTTAAATTTACTTAAGAAGAATGAATTGTTTGTTTCTACTTTGGTTAATATGCACAAGTGGGTACTGCCCACAGTGGTGATGGGAATATAGTGACAATGGTTTTCCTGATCAATTTCGGTAAGTAAGCTGTTTCTAGAAGCGCTTTTACTTTAATCTATTTCGTGTCAATTCCCTGCCACGTTCTAGGGCTTCTCACAAGTCTTAAAGTTGTATTACAATGAAGCTAAAATATAGAATTGCAACCAGAGAAGCACTTGACGAGACAACATACCCTGAAAGAAGATTTGGCAGTCTTATTTTCATGCGATTTCGGATCTGTTGACCAAGGGTCTCCACCAATGCTAACCTCCCGAGCTTGCTTTGAGGGGCCCCAGTCAGTATAGATTTCAAACTTTCACTCTCAGCTCTCCATGCATTTTCTAAGGAATTGTCAGTTCCAACACTCCCTGATTGAGCAGATGCTATAGCAACCGATTGACCAATTAAAGCAACCCAGGGGATGTCAGATGTACTTCTAGGTCCTTGATTTAGCAAGAGAGCCTGCACAGCAGCAAGAACTTTTGGTTCTGACGATGCTTGATCCACCTTGCTAATTACACCAACAGTTCTTGTACCTAATCAGGAAATAAATAGAAGTTACTCAAAATCTCAGATACATAAAGAGCTAGAATTTAATCAATTTAATCGAGATAAAGTGGATCTAGAAAACCAACATTCTGCATCTAGTTCCTTTGCAATTCTAATAGCTTTGGCTGATGCAACTTCTGGAGCCTGGGAAGCAGGTATTACAACCAGCAATATTGCATCGCTGCGTTCCGCGTAGAGACTCTACAATAATGAGGCAGGCCATCACACAACTAAAGTAAAAAAACTGTTGAGCCTTATGGCATTAGTATCATTTCAGTCGGGGTCAGCATGACAAAATTCAGCAAGATCAAAGTATTCCACATCATCAATTATTCAAGAATAGTGTAACTGTAGTCCATCTTCAGCTTGGCATTCTAATATTCTATAATTGAAATCCAAGGCATTTTAGCCCAAAAAATTGAATTGAAACTTGATCTTGGTTAAGAAGGTACTCACCAATGAGTCATCAATATTTCCCTTATCTGCTCCAGGCAAATCAATCAATTTCAATGGTGGAGCTGCCAAAACATGAAGATCACATATTAGATAGCTAACATCATATATTGCATATACCAATAATGAGATACTACTATTAGATGCGCTTCTCAAAACAAATATTATCACATGCACTTCCAAAACACCTGAGAGCAGACACACCTGTACTTGTGCGGAGCTTCAAATATATTTCGTCACGACTCTTCCCAGATGCTTTACTCAACCTGTCTTGTAATGAATGACGAAGGGCACCTGTGGCAGAACATTAAAATTAAGAAGAATCAGGTTTCATGATAAAACCAAGCGACGAGAACTTTTCACATTACCAAGCAAGGAAGAAAGCCTATATTGATTCCTATTATATGCTTTAGGAGTAATTTTCAATTAGAGGCCTCACTTGCAGAAACTGCTTGAGATTTACTATCGATCTGCAACATGATTGATTTGCTGCTTAGGGAGCTATCCCTAGTTAAGTCAACACATATTGGAGCACGGGTTGCACCACCTTCACCAGTTGGCTGCAATTTAACATCAGCTTTCAGAATAATGACTTTTACACTTGAAGGCAGTCAATCAACCTCATAATACAATTTTTAAAATAGCATACTTACCAATGCTGGATGCCCAATCAGACTATTCATTACTGCTGACTTACCTGCACCCTGAAGAAACAATTACCGCATCATAACCATTTATAATGAAGATACAAAGTATGGGTACGATACTCTAATCAGACAGTATTTCATTCACAAGTGGTAAGTCAAACTGAAAAAAAGAAAGTACGGGTATTATACTCTAATCTGAAGAAGATGCTTGCTTACACAGATATTTCTAAGGTGCAAATCTTGGTACATCATTGACAAATCTCGAAGACATAGTTTACTTTAGCTTTAGTGTAAAACATAAAAGTATGAATTCTATGCCAAAGTTAAATACCAAGCATGCATCAATTTCTTTTCTACCAGTTTCCAGTCCAAGGGATAGTGGCCCTTCTAATATTATTTGTCTCCTTAAATTGTAAAACTTCCATATAATGATGAATAGATATGAGACCCAGTGGATGCAACAAAAGTTTTTTATTTGGCAAACTTAGGGGGAAAACATGAAACATCTATGACCGACATGCTTGCTCCTAATTAAAGCCTTTTGATTTTTCGATCTTTCCCAAATCTAAAATGGTAGACAGCCTTAAAATAGAAATGGTGGCATTCTCTTTCTACTTTATCTCACATTTAATGTTTCATTAGATCTGCAACAGTAGTGTCTACTAAGTACTAGGTATAAGATATTACTTACTAATGCTAGTATAATAGATTGAACCAGTTCTCTTAAGTTGCATGCCATATAGAGGCCATAATTAAAAACAAATAGTAAGAAATAGCATGAGATTAATCTAGTCTCTTAACCTTTTCCTCTATAGTTCCATTGGCATATTTAAATCACATGTTAGTGGGGATAATAGAACAGAGAAAATAAAGAAAATTCAATCAAAACTCCAGAGTTCTATATTGCTTTTTTAGTTGCATATGATTTTGTAATTTAAGTCCCAGCGAACTCCTATAGTTTTGCATTCAGCTTTTCATCATTCTACAAAAGTAAATTATCACATCTGCAACTATACCCTTCTTAATTCTCATATGCCCATACTACTTGCTAACACAACAAAACCAACTGATCAGGAAAATTCCCCACCAACCATCGGAATAACAGAACCACATGATCTGCATCACTAGCTCAACCCAGTTCATTATAAACTGAATTTCACATCAAACAACCAAATTACTCACACAAAAATTAACCTTGAGATCAGACAAAATGCAATTTCAATCAACTGAATCAAAACCCAGATCCCAAAACCGCCAACCCCAAAGATCTAAGCCGTACAATAACCACAAACCAATCCAATAACCAGCTTAAGAGAACTCTCAGATTGAGCTTCTATACTCACAGTGTTCCCGAGAGCAACAACATTGAGGAAAGTGGACGAACGCTTGGCTGAAGAAGACGAAGACGAAGTCTCATCCACATCTTCATCCGCGAGCAGCGCCGACGCCTGCCGCATCGAGTCCGAGAGCTGCGCCAATTCCTCGATAGCCTCCATGGATTCAAATCAATCTCCTCCCCCGAATTAAAAACACAATTTTTTTTTTCCCGAGATGCAATCAGAAATTCACCCAACCACTGGATCGAAGCGCCGATAACCTCAGATCCAATAGAATGGGAGGAGATCGAGGAAGATCACGAGCGTGAATGCGTACTGTAGCTATAGTTTCATGTGTGAATTGTGGAGATATTTAGGGTTTGGAAGTTTGAAGTTTTGAAAATTTTGGGTAAGAAATAGAAATGGTTGACAGAAAGTGATGAAAGTTATTACGTTCAAAACTTTTAAGGCAAACAAACTGTAATATTTTTCTAATATTAGAAGAAAAAAAAAGTATTTACTATTTACTTTTTTCAGTTAATTTATAGTAAGTCCACTCAGGTGAAATGACCTAAGCTAATTTGCAAATTAGCCCAATAATATTTAATAAAAAATTGATTAGTAAAATACTAAAATCTAATATTTTGGTAAATACATTAGCTCATTAACTTCAACAAGTTTGCATTATCGATATTTCATTTTTATCAAACATTTAAATACTTGAAAATTAAAATTCAAAAAAAAAAAAGAGAAATAAAAAATATATTAATTTTGTAGTAAAATTTGAATATTTGAATATTTGGTGACCGACGCTGGTTTATAATTTGAATTTATTGTAACACAGCTAAGGGAGGTACAACTTATGCTGCACAATGTACCATTATCAAAGCAAGGGTACATTAATATAAATGGCAGTTGCTAGAAGCTTTGACGATAAGGAAAATTTAATTTCAATTCACATCTGAAGAATGTTCCTACAAATTGAAAAAAAAAAGAATTATTGCATGGAAACATGGCAATGTTGGAATAATTTTCAAGATTTTGATCAAGTCAAAAATAGAGTGTATTGGGGTGGAAATTACTTACATCTTCGATACCTAACACCAAATTTTATATTATTTTGCAATAATAGTCACATCAAATAATAATTCATCTCCAATTATAAACTTAAACTCAAATACAAAAATAATATTCTTCATATATTCTTCATCATATCTTTTTATGTAATTTTGCAAAACAAACCGTTATACTTTTCAATATTACATATTACATCCATTCAAATTTTCAATTAAAAATTTAATACAAAATTAAATTATTATGTAAATAAAGACAATTAAAATATACATTTACTAAAAAAATAAAATTTAATTTTGTACTTTTGCGTTTATGCAGATTAATAGTTCAAATTCTAATATTTATTGTTCTTAAATAAATAAATCAAGAGAACTAATTTTAATTTGACCAACATCTTTAACACTTATTTATTTATGAATAATTAAAACACACAAAATAAATAAATTTTTAACTCTAATTTTAATAAAAATAATTTGATAAATATTTGTCCAAAGTGATGTACTAAAAAAATAAAGTTAATTGAATAATTAAAACTAAATAGTAATTTTGAGAATTTAAAAATGGTGTATTTGAAATAAAAAAAACTAAAAAATATGAGTTTGGAGGAGAGAGAAAATAGTGAAAACTCATTTTTATGTTGGGTTTGTAGTTACATTAAGAATAAATTTTGACTGCAAAATAGGATTTGGAATACCACTAAAGAAGACTTCTTTGCTTTTCTTAATGAGGAAGACTGTTAATGGGCTTTTTTTTAATAAATTATCATAAGAAAAAAATATAATACTAAAGAAAGAGCATATATATTGGGCCTCTTGTAAATCCAGTTGTTACCTTATTGGGCTTCTCAAAGAAAGGATTTTAATATGTTTACTTACTTTCACTTATCACAATCCAGACTTTTATACATTGGTGAGTTGAGATAAATTCCAAGAAATTGTTTGAATTATGTTATCTTCAATTATTGATACTGATAATCGGTATAAAAAAATTTGATTATAGTTCAATTCATGGCGGTTATGAGTAGAAAACTCATGTTTTTTGAACATTAATAAACAATTTGTTGGACAATACTCAACACCACTAGTCAACTACCACAAAATATACAAATTTCAATATCAATACTGTAATTAAGTAATCGTTTCTTTCAAATATTCGTTTGAAGTTTCCAATTTACAAAGAATTATATTACTTCAATATACTCTTGTCAATATAAATGTTGAGAAAACAATACAGTGAAAGGGAAAAAAAGGATAAAAAAAAAGAAGTTAAAGAAAAATTTCGATAAAGTTATATATAAGTAGGGGTGAGTATTGGATCGGGTCGGGTCCAATCCGATCCAATAGACTCAAACCAATAAGGATCCAATAAAAAAAATTCAATCCGATCCAATCCAATAACATTTCAAATCCGATCCAATAAAAATATTGGTTTTGGATCGGTTTTCGGGTCAAACCGATCCAATAACTGTTTATCCCTAAAATGTGAATTTCAAACCCCTTTTAAGTTATAACATGCCTAAAACAACGAAAAATTAAGCATTTCGATAATATCCAACAACAATCACTAATCACCAAAATGAAACGATAAAATCCAACATGAAACAAGTCAGTGGGTGCGGGTTTGAGGTTTGAGGTTTGACGCATTGCGGCGTAAGTGTTGAGTAATTAGGTTAGGTTTAGAAATTAGATTTTAAACACAAATTAATAAATATAAAATATATTTTATATATTAGATTTAATTATATAAAATATAATTTAAATTATTAATATTCTTATTGGATCGGGTCGGGTGAAATCCAATCCAATAGAGCAAACCCGAATCCAATCCAATAGTTATTGGATTTCAAATTTCTCAACCGATCCGATCCAAAACATGTTTGTATCCAATCCAATAAGCCCTTATTGGATCGGTTCGGTTCGGTTGGCAGTTTTGGATTCGGGTTTGCTCACCCCTATATATAAGTCAATTCCCACTTCGTATTTCTTTATTTTAATTAGACGAAAGTTTTCTATGTTCCATCCTTACATTTGCTACTATTGATGGAGTAACAACCAGTTATGGTATAAGGAATCAATTATTAATAACTATTTAAAAAATAATAATAATATAATCAATCATATAATTATAATAATATAATGAATCATAGTTAATAATTATTTTAAAAAATAAAAATTGTATACCATAAAATTATGAATATCAACTAAAAATTAATTGAAAGTAATATTACATATTAAAAAAATAAGTATATACACTATTTGAACCGGATGAACCCTAGTGATAAGTATAAAGTTAGATTAAAACATATAAATTTGAAATTGAAAAATAGAATTAGAAAATAAGTAAAAATTTGTAGGTGGAGTGTGATACACAAAAGTGAGACACTCAATTTTATTTGAGTAGTGAGGGATAATAAATGTATATATGTGATGAATATATCCATGTTAATAAATTAATGTGATGTATATGCATATCGACAAAAACATTATTATAAAATTAGGAAAATTAGGTAATTGTCTCAACAATTTTGAGAAAGTACTAGCACTAGGTCATTATTGAGGCACAACGGACACTTCTTAATATGCTCACGATTAATGTGATATTGTCACATCATCATACAAGTCATTATAAATTTTATTTTTATGTTATCGTATATTGAATAATATTAAAGTATAATCATAAAATCAAGCCGGAAAGTGAGAATTAATAAATTTTTTATTAAAATTTTAATATTTATTTACAAGACACGTCACATCGTTCGCGGACGTATTAACTTTGCATGCCGCGGAATCGTGAACGTTTTCGGCTAATCAATAAGTAGTTAGAGTTATGTGATTTTCGAAGCACCAATTGTGGGCCTCCCAAATCTACATTATTTATTTTTTGGTCTAAATATAGTGGGGTTATTTCGAAATAGTCAGGTTTTTTTATATATTTGAAAATCGATGGTCGAAATGTTAACTTTATCTCTATTGTTATATAGTGCACTAGTATTATAGTTTGTGTTCTAATGCGGTTTAATATCTATCTTATTAATATATAATTAAAATATATTTTAAAAAATAGAATTAGATATAAAAATTGCTTTATAATTAAAAATAAAAGTTATTACTATACATAATTCGATTTCTAAATTGTAAAAAATATATTTTTAAATTATGTTATAAATTTAAGTGCAGTTCTTTTCTCACTCACCTTACATTAAAATGTGTAATATTGGTAACCTCTAAAATCGAATATACAAAATATAAAAATCGAAATAAATATATTTAAAACACAACTTATATTTTCAAATCATATCTTAGAAAATATGATGATGAACACTAAAAAACACCAAAAGCATGATGAAATTAGAAAAAATATAAAATTAATTAAAATAGTAGTATATTTTAAAATAAAATATGAAAATTAATTAGTGATGCGTTGAATAAATGATTTTAATGATATAACTACACATTTACACAAGATTCTCTTGAATTTGTTATGCATACTAATAGTGCAAATACCAAGAGCTATTTATAAGTAATTCTTGATAATGGACAAAGCAATTTTGACTATAGATAGATAATTATCCAACTACATCTCTAGTCGTTTGTCTACTAGAACTCTTCTTCTTATATTGGTATCCGAATTATCCGAATTAATTATGATACATCATCTTATAATAATTGATCTATAATTAGAAAATTATAAAGTGTGGTAAACAAAAAGTGAGATACTAACGAATGAGATCCCTTAGTTCAAAATTTAGAATATATAAAGAAAATATATATATTAAAACTTAAACAATTTTTTATAACACATATCACCCTCTTATTAATATAACACAAAATGTATTACTCCCTCCATCCACCAATGTCGTTAACGTTTTGTCATTTCGGGCCGTCCATCAATGTTGTTAACACTTAAAAGTTTACTTTTTTGGACATACCTTTTTACCCTTTTACCCTTACTAACTCCACTAACTTTTTATCATTTTACCTTACTAACTCCACTAATTTTTTATTTTTTACTTTCCACTATCTCCATTTACTATATTTTTCCACAAAGTCAAAATAATACGTTAAAACCCGTGCCGGGTCAAAATGTTAACAAGGGAGTATATAATAAAATATCGGAATTAAGATATAAACGGTAGAACGTACGCCGCCCAACAGCAAAAATAAAATTGGGTAGATTTCTCGATCCTTGCAATGCCAAGTTGGGCCTTCCGACCTAATTTAAAAAATTCTCAATTATTTTCTAGTCTAGTCTAGTCTTGTCTCCATTCAAAGTTGTGCGACATCCTGCATTAATCACTACTCACAATTTTGGAATTCTTAATTATTTTCTCTACACTCAAATATTTAAAAAGGAAAAACACACACATTAATTTTCCGGTATGGTGTGCAACAACTTGCTCTAAGCATGGGGAGTTTTTTAATATTTGACCCAATTATTATACACATATATAAATATATCTTGTATTATTTATTATTATATTTGATAATATGTGGCCCAGTATAATTGAATATAGTTGGACTTAATGAGACCCCCTAGAAGTCACTTCGGCTCACAGAAGTCACTTCGGCCCAGCAGCCTAGAAGTCACTTCAGTCCAGCAGCCCAGAAGTCACTTCGGCCCTGCAGCCCAGAAGTCACTTAGGCCCAGCAGCTGAGCCTAAAAGCCCAGAAACTTGGTCCAGCCCACGATCCCGGATTTAACGCCCCACGATCTCGGATCTGCTGTAACTGCCACTAGTTATCTATAAATATAGCCTCTAAAGCTAGATTAGGGGGGATTTGGTATCATTATTCTCAAAAATTCGATATAACAGCTCTCTTCTCTCTCCGTGGACGTAGATCTAATTAACGATCGAACCACGTAAATCCCGTGTCCAACTTATTCTTTATCATCGTAAAATCACTCTAAAAATTGACGATCGAACAATATTATATTTTAATTAATATATTTTATTTGTAAAATGAAAAATAATGAATTTTTATCAAAAATTTATTATTTATCTACGTAAAAATCTGCAGCAATTTTAGTCAACAAATGATCGTTTTTGCTATATATCGACTTCACAACTTTTAATGAATTTGTTATACTTAATTTCGACAAGAGCGTCTATTTTTATTAAACTTGGATATTGAGCTCACTTATCTTTAAAAATGGATTGTTAATGAAAGGGGATGATACCTCACCATATATATTGGATCTTTTTAGAAGAATTGGATTACATTGACATTTAATTACACAAACGCGTAACGAAGGATTCAAACCCGAGACCTACAATCTTGGACATTAACATTACTATCACTAGACCAACATACGCACACGTCTTACATAATAACTCCCACAATTTTTTAACTTTCATTATCAACGAAAATTGTTAATTTTTTTAACTTTCATCAGTAAATTTGTTAGAGAATCTCCAAATCTAAACCCGAAAGGTCCTTCTTTATTTTCAGAAAGAAGAATAAATTCCGAAAAAGGAATAAAATTTTTGAAATATTTATTAACTCAAATAGTAACTGATTCTGATGGTCAAAAATCGATTAGAATAAAAGAAATCAGTAAAGAAATACCTCGACGGTCATACAAATTAATTACCAATTTAGAACAACAATTAGGAGAATATCAAGACAACGTACCAGTAGCTCATCAAATTCGTTCAAGAAAGGGCAAACGTTTGTGATTTTTACTGCTAACAAGCAGAGTAGTGATTCTAATATTACGGATTCTAATATGCCCGATCAAATAGATGAAGTGACTTTGATACGTTATTCGCAACAATTAGACTCTCGACGCGGTATAATCAAAGGTTCTATGCGAGCTCAAAGGCGTAAAATAGTTATTTCAGAATTTTTTCAAGCAAATGTGCTTTCCCCTCTTTTTTTTTGAACCATGAACCATAGTAACCACGGTTCAGTTACAATTTCAAAATAATGTAATCGTGAACACCTTTAATATAAAGGAAAAACTGGAGTTGTTAATCAGTAAGAGAATTTTGAAAGAATCGATGTCGGACCAAATACTAGTTATCAAGTCCCAATTATTCAGTAGATAAATTAATTATCAATTTTTGGAATTTGAAAAGTAACGACACTCAGATAATAGATATATATATACCGATTTATTATAGAGTATTTACCAAACACAATAAATTTTTCTTAAAAAAATACATTATTTTATATAAAGATTTTTGCAAAACACGAGTTTTTGCAATCTAAACATATACATCGCCCATCGGTTATGTTTAATTTAGGTATTTATCACACGCGGTGAGTTTTCCTCAAAAAATACATTATTTAATTTTATACTATAATGATTTTAACAAATCACGAGTTTTTGCAATATAAACATATACATCGGTTATGTTTAATTTATTTCGTTTTTGTATATCGGTAAAGAAATAAAAAATTTGAAAACCGTGTCAAAGCATTTAATTAATATCAACAATACACATGCATTCATATTTAGCCCCTCACTTTATGTGAACAACTGTCTTATTTATTTATACATATCAACAGAAACCAGGTCATAAATGTACTGCAAAAACAAATTATACCAACATGATTGAATTAGCTAATTGAGTTTTTTTTTTCTCTTTCCATTTTCAAATTTTGTTATTTAATTATTTTTTTGGTTGACTAGATGCAAATAGATCTAGATCCTATTAGATTTTTTCACTTATTTATTATGTCACACAACCTCGTTATCTACATATATATGTACATAGATTAAAAATAAAAGTACCCCAAACCAAAAGTTGCCTTCTTCTCTCAAAGATATACTCTCTCTCGAAACTAAAACAACATGCTTCTTTTCACCATTAAAACAATAATGGAGAATCCACCATGGTTATTATTAACCCTACTATCTGCATTTCTTACAGCCTTATTATTGTCAAAAATAACAAAAACTCGAAAAGTTCAGACACAAAAACTCCCACCTGGTCCAAAACCATGGCCTGTAATAGGCAACCTAAACCACATTGGCTCAAACCCTCATCAATCACTGCACCACTTATCCCAAAAATACGGCGAAATCATGCAACTGAAGCTCGGGAAATTCCAAGCGGTGGTCGCATCATCGCCCAAGATGGCCGAGCAGTTCCTAAAGGTGCACGACGCAGTCTTCGCCTCGAGGCCGGCTCTCGCCGCAGGCAAATACATCAGCTACGACTACTCCGACCTGTCATTCGCTTTCTACAACACGTACTGGCGTGAGGCTCGTAAAATAGTCTCATCAGAGCTCTTGAGTGCCAAGAAACTCGAGTCGTGGGAGCGGATTCGGGCTGAGGAGAG
>JAPKLX010001146.1:0-25904 GCA_026898415.1 Leonotis leonurus
GTAACTGACTCTTGACTCAAGAAATTCAATTTATAACTTTGCCAACACATGGGCAGTAGCAGCGAGTGTTGGTGCCGTTGAGGCCCTCAAAGATCAAGGCTTCTGCCGTTGGAATTATGCTTTCCGACTCATTCAGCACCGAGCAAAGACAAATCTCAGATCTTACCTTCAAGCCAATAAATTATCGCCTGCCGTGACGACCACAGTTAGGCAACAACAACATCACAAATCAGAGGAATCTCTTAGAACGGTCATGTATCTTAGCTATTGGGCTCCCAACTAATAACATCTTCTTTCTTCAAATTCATATCAATACAAATATTTGAGATATATATTCACGTGTTACCAGTCATGGCCTACTTGATTTCATCGTAAAATTAACTTTTGGCATGTTTAAACTCGATGATGTTTTACCAAATTGTCATATATGGAAAAGAAAATTCCCCTCTACATATCATAAATGTAAAGATTCTAGATTCTATATGCCATCCCACACTGATACTTTAAATTTGTTTATTCATTTATATAATAAGATCAACTGCTCTTAATAATCGCCGAGCTTAGTAACGTGAGCTTGTAACCTAAGTCGGGGGATTAAGATGATTGAATGTTGGGCCAAATAGGTTGAATGAGCTTTGTATGCTAATTCCGGCCTGCCCGTTCCAAGCTGGGAGTTGGGCCATGTGGTTTGCAAGAAGGTGTAGGCTTCTTGACCCGTAGAGCGGAGGGCACTGCGTCAGGCTGGCCTCATAGAGCAACGTTAACCTCCTGTTCTCGGCGGTGGAAGGATTACGGGCTGGTGTGTACCTTGTTCGTTCAAGTCAAATCGGTTGGTCCAATTCGACAATCATTTTTTAATTTCTTATTTTATTCAGTATTTGTTTGATAATTGGTAATTTCCTTTTAAACAAAAATTATGTATTATGAGTGGGTAGATATGAATATATAAAATATAAGATATATTTCCTTTTAAACAAAAATTATGTATTATAATTGGGTAAATTTTGTAATATTAAGTGTTTTTTTTGAATACTAGCATAAAAAAATCTAGCACTCGTCCTCAACTTGTGCAAAAGTTAATCAAAATTTACATATGAAAATTAATAATCCATCACCCACCCTCAATTTGTAAAAGTCACCATAGTTCAAGAATAAGAATAATACTAGTACATTTAAAGACAAATTTTTTTTCTAAGGGAAACCACCATACTCAAGTGGTTAAAGAATAGAGATTGATGCTGATAGCACATTGTAATATGGTTCTCCAAATTATTTATGCAAACACTAAAGAGAAGAATAGAAGAGAAAAAGATAAAAAAAAATAATGCATTAGGAGAAAGAAATTGTAAGGTCAATAAACCCTAGAATTGTATTGGGAGAACTGACGTTTATTTACAATTCATGATTCAAGATATATATATATAAGGTCAAATAAATACACAAATGTGTTAAGACTAATTTCCACATAATAATATTATTTATAATAATATGCATTTATTGTACAAATGTTAACTTTTATATATGATTTTGATATCTAAGTCTTCATGTATGTGTATTACAAAAAGAATTTTGCCCACAAAATTACTACTCAATTGTCATTTGTATCGGTACCGAATTGTTACTCGATTTTTTTTGTAAGTGAGACCTTCAATCTCTAAAAACAACTCAATTAGCAAAAATATATCAAGTAAATTTCATTTTATTATTGCTTTTAATTGGTATCCAACACTAGACTCTCCAATGTCTTTCTATATTTAGTGCCAACTTAATTCTCCAGCCAAATCATAAGCTCTTCGACAAGTTTTGGCGAGTTTTAATCACATCATTGTTCTCTCTCTATTACGTGAATAAATTGATATAAATTTCATCAGATTTTTTTTCTCTCGCGATTTTCTTTTGAGTTCTTCTCTTCCCTGTCTCGTTCAAATTTTACTCAATGGTAGACATCAGTCCCGATGAAGTTTTTTATTCCAAATATAAGGATGACATGAATTACAGTCAGGAATTTTATGTAACATTGGTTAAAGAAGGTTGCTTGCTAATGGGTGGCGTTAGGCGAGTCGAGAAATACTCCGGCGACAACCGTTACGATAATGCAAAACGCGTTGTTAAATTTACATTGCATGTCTCGAGGATGGAGCCCTTGTCGAACCTCAAGTCCCTTCATTTGCAATGATTACACAAGAGTGCAAATGACTAATGGAACTGCTACTTCAAATGGTAGAGTTGTGGTGCGGTCACTTTACACTCTGATTTTTGAGAGGATTAAGCATCTTAAACAATAATTTATATCGATAATAGTATTTAAAAAGATAAGTTATATATCTACCAAAAGTAAAAAATGAATATGCGTATATTTTTGGTGGATGAATCGAAATATATAAGAGTATTGCAGTCTAAAAAATTATTAATTTTAAATCGGCGCACATATTAAATAATTTTTTTTAAATAAATTATATATTTTGTGGATTTGGAGTCTTACTTGATATATTTTTTATAATTAAGTTATTTTTAGAAAGTGGAGATCTCACTTACGGAAAAAAATCGAGTAACAATTTTGTACCGATAAAAATGACAAATGAGTAGTATTTTCGTGGGCAGAATTTTTTTGTAATACACATACACGACGACTTAGATATCAAATCATATATAAAAGTTAATATATGTACAATAAATGTATATTGTTGTAAATTAATATTCATCGGCCAAATCATTCGGTCTCCGACGAGTTTTGGCCAATTTTCATCACAACGTTGTTCCCCTCTCTATTAGACGAACAAATTGATATAAATTTCGTCAGATTTTCTCCTTTTGGAGAACTAGGGTTTCACAGCGCCATTCTTGGTGGCGGCGCCGGGCACTGCTACCTAGCCAAAGAAATTCGAACGGGATTAACCCCACCCTTATGAAAGTTACCCGTTTCCACTGTCGGTTATCTTTTTTTTTGTTTCGCAATTTTGTTTTAAGTTTTCTCTTTCTTCTTTCGTTGAAATTTTACTCAATGTGAGACCTCAATTCCGATGAAGTTTTCAACTCCGAATATATGGATGATGACATGAATTACAACCAAGGATTTTATGTAACATTAGGTAAAGAGAATGTTGGATTTGCAGAAAAAACTGTAGAGAAAACCGTTCTTTTTATTTCAATTATGGTCTCCCTTTACGAGATATGGTTCAATTGATATATATATATATATATACAATAAACATAATAAATAAGGAAACACTAATATATCCAATAAGTAATATCCTCTTAATAATACATTTCTGACAAAATTTGGTATATTAAACTAAACAAAATATAAATCACAAATAATACCAAAACTTACAACGCCACAAATAGAGATGAGTCATTGAAAAAAAAATAATCGAATTGAGTTCGTCGGTTCCAGTCTCAACTTTTCAAAGCTGTCGATTTTTCCATTCTTAATCAGACCACTGGATTTGATTTTATTTGTATATATATAGCAATACGTCTAAAATATTGAAATGTTAGTAATATATAATAAATATTAATGTAGTTGAATTATAATAGTAATATTAATAATATAGTTGAATTAATTTAAATTGTACTTGACATAAAAAGCTAGAATGTGTTACTTGTCAGATAATATAACATTTGTGCTCAATTTTCTTATAAACTAAAATAATCTCATGTTTTCATGTCTCAATATCCTCACATTTTAAGTTATTTTGTATGTCTATTGTAGCATTAACTAATGTTTCATTGTTTGCAAATAATACATGTTAGACCTAAAATGTATACACTCTAGGTTCTCGCAAATATACGAGGTCAATTGTACGTGACAAGTTAACCACGATCGAATCTCGATGGAAAGTTTAGCAGGACGATTCTAATCCTAAGGGTTTTTTAAAACAAATAAATGAGAAATTCTAAACACTCTAAACCAATATAAAGCTGGAGAAATAAGAAATAAAATAAACTAAAAATAATAATAAAAAAGTGGGATTCCGAATTTAAGGGCCTAAGTTAATAAAATCTATAATTAATCAAATCATGCTCCTATCAATCATGCAATTGTTTATTATCGAGGGCTTCTGAAGAGTTAGTCTATTTATTAACTTACGTATTCATAAATGGACGACAATCACGACTCACGTATTAGATTATCCTAATAAAAATCCCTCAATTCTAAACAATGATTCAAAGTTAATAAATGAATTTCTAGAGTTTCTTAATAATCTTACTCGCGTATTTGATAACTAAGCGGTAATTCTAACTCACGTATTCGAATTACACAATAGGAAGATAAAAAATAACCACGAATTTAATTCCTACGTCTCCGATTTGGAATTAGTGATGATTTTAACCCTAAGTTCTCTATTAGAATCATCTCTTGATCTGAACCAATAAACAATAAATTAAAACGGTGACCAATTGCTTCAATTAATTAAGCACAAGTTAAATCAATGGGGTATGAATTAAATAACAATCAATAATAAATTAAATTAAATATATTCGTAAACTTAGGTAGAGAAAAACAAATCAATTCATTCAATATTCAAGAATAAGAGACACTTACTAAAAATAAATCTTGGATTGAGCGTTGATCCCACCCTCAATCCTTCATCCCGATGCGAAATTACAAGCATCCACCCAAAGGAACTGATGGCCAACCTAGAAACTACACTAGAAGTGCCTACTACTAAACTACACTAGAAACCTTATAAAAGCATCCACCCAAAGGAACTGATGGCCAACCTAATGTCTATTTTGATGTTACATTTGATAGTTTGTGTGATAAAAATTAATGAATTATGATATGGTCAATTTAGATTAATGCTAAATTGATAGGAAACATGAGTGAAGAGATCAGTTTATATCAATATTTTGAAAAAGTTTTCTATCTGAGACGTGTAAGTTTCGAGGTGATGCAAGACGTAACTTCGAAGTTTATATCAATATTTTAAAAATATTTTCTGCCTTGAAGGATAAGTTTTGAGGTGATGCAAGACGTAACTTTAAAGCGGAAATAATAAATACACATATAAATTATATGTAAACACATGAAAATATAACAACAGCATATAAAACACATTAAAATTTTAATTTGAACTACTTAAAAGACTTAAATTTAAATCTAAATTGACAAATTAAAAATAATAAACCAAAAATAATCAAAACTCTATGAAGTTGGACTCATCTGCATATGGAAAGAGCGTGAAGAATGGCGTGAGAGACTGAAAGAAGGAAGCGGGGATTGAGAGAATTAGATGAGGGATTGTAAGAGAGAAGTGCATATTGGGAAAGAGTGTGAGGGATAGAAGAGAGTGAGCATCTTTATTTGTACGTCCAATTACGGTTTAATCTAATTTATTTGTCTATAATTTGTTTAATTAAATATTTAATTTAAAATCACAAAATTTAGATCTTTAATTTTAAATCTCAAACTATTTTAATCCCCAAAAAATCTAAATTATTTTCATAAAATCCATATTATTATGAACACACTAAGGCGTGCGCCTTGACAATGCCTTGGCGCATTGGTGCGCATCAGGCACCTCACTCCATCCGAGGCATGCGTCTCACTTTGACATCCCAAGATAATGCTATTTGGTGTGTTTTTTTCGTGTTATTACACGACTTTTCGAGTCTCGTTTCATAGCTTTAAGTTCATTTTATATATATTTTAGTTCGTATTTATGCCCGATTTTCGTAATTGCATGTAGGTTTTTTGGTGTGGAAATTGACACGAAATGGATTTGTAACGATGAAGCTTAGATAGCATAGGATTAAAGTTCATCTTGATAGGAGTCTGTAGTTGCAAATGGATCCAAAATCCAAATTCAAACTAGGGAGAACGGGCCAAAACAACATGGTTGTGCGCAGGAGGACGGGCGGTTAGCGCCGGCTGGGCGCCAACGCCGGCTGGGCAAGAGGTGCGGCCAGGGCAGAACCTGGGGTTCAGCGCCGGCTGGACCCCACGCCCGTTGGGCGCCTGCTTTGGCCAGTCCAGAAACCCGACTCCAATACCCGTTGGACACTCCGTGTGCGCTGAAAGCGATTTTTAGATGCAATTTTACGTATTCTTGCACCCTCTTTCATATTTTCTCTTCATAGAAACCCTAGAACACGTATTAGAGTTGATTTCTTTGTAATTTCACCTTGGGACGAAGGATTAAGGGCGAGTTTCACGCTCAATCCAAGATTCTATCTTAGTAAGTTTTATTTAATTCTTATCTTTGATTGTTTTATGGATTGAATTGTCATTCTCTACCTAGGTGTTGGGAAGTGGACTCCAGCACCTCCCGGAGGTTGGGTCCTCCGTGTATCGTACCCAAGAAAGCTTATGGGAGTGCGGCACGCCTCAGTTGAAAAGGGCTTGCTGTCACGCCCGCTTTTTGCTAAGTCTAGTAAAGTCGGGAAACGTGACTAATGAAAGGAATAAACGACGAGTAATGAATTGAATAAGGCAATTAACATTCCTCTCATAACATAAGTCAATGATTCATCTCTTGGATTCAGGAATAGATATGTTCAGAGTCATAAGCTCATTACATAACACAACTAAATTAAAGAGTTTGAATCTCAGTTTATTATATAACGGTCTAGCAGCGGAAATGTAGGATCGAAAAGACGAAATCCTACGTGTATGAAGACACGTAGAACCCCCAAGAGTTAGCTACCAGGAGACTGACAAAAAGCCCAACGTAGTACCCCATCTTCATCGTTTCTTAACTTGCACGTTTAGAAATACATGCAGGGCTGAGTACAAATTGTACTCAGTAGACACGTGCTAAAATCGCACACGTACATATATAACTGTCAAGCCATTTCTAGTGAATCATAGAGATTTTGTCTCTAAAGAACCTATGTTCACAAAAACATTTCTTTGAGAAAGTTCTAAGTTCGACTGCAGTCTATGTTCTTTGTAATCAACCATTTCTTTGTATTCATTTCACCACTCCTCCACTATCAAATTAATTTATATTTATCTTATTGTCTTTTCACTTCTTATTATTATTTTTTTTAAGTTATGACATTATAAATGAATATAAAAACTATATATATATATATAGTTATATCTATATTTTTTATTTTTTATTTTCTTCATATTATCAATATTTAATTTTCTTTATTTAAATTTAAAATTATATTTATTATTTATATATTTTACGAAATTATATATAATTAATGGAAAATTGAATATTTTTTAATTTACTTTATTGTATTTTCAATTCTTTTTTTTATTTATCTTAAATTATGACACTGTAAATGAACAAAAATTGTACATAAATATAGTTCTATTGATATTTTATATTTTTATCATCATATTATCAATAATCAATTTTATTTAATTCAATTTATAAAATTATATTTATTATTTTATTCATTTATATATTTTATAAAATTATGTATTCATTTTCCCACTCCTCCACTATCAAATTAATAGGTCTTTAATTAATATTAATTTTTATTATTTCTAATTAACTATAATAATAATAATTTACATAAATACAAATACATTAGTTTGTATTCTTTTTACGTAATTTGTGCTCTTTAAGCTAACTTCGACATGCAAATGTGTGCTAATACATATATATTTCGGTTGTGAGAGGTGGGAGAGACTATTCATTTTCTTACTTCTCCACTTCTTAATTATCATTATCATCCCTTTAATTAATTAATTTTTATTTATATGTTTATTTGTCTACTCATATCTTCCTCACTCCTTCTTCTCCTAATTAGTATCTCTTTTAATTTATGATTACATAAATTAATTAATTTATATTTATTTGTTCATTTAAATATAATGGAAATGAAGAGTCACATTTTCAACTATTTAAGGATATATAGTTGTAAACAAATTAAATCACTATCTCCACTCTATATTATATTCTACTATTTTCACCTTTTAATATTTTTTTTTTCTTTCATTTGTGTCTTCATGCTTCCCATTTGATCCATAATCCAAAATTTACATCCTAACAATGTCAAGTCGTGCATTAAATTTAGAGTTGTGCGTTATTAGATGCTACATTCAATAACAATTTTGCACCACAAATAACATAATGATATATATCTCTCAAAATTAGGTGAAATATTTATTTTATTTTGATGTTAAAAATTAAAAAATAAGAGAAAAGAGTATAGAAATAGAGTGAGAAAAAGATTAATAATAATTAAAATTATTAAAAACATCTTATTTCTTCATATTCATATCAATAAAAATATTTGAGTTATATATTCATTGTTACCATGGCCTACTTAATTTCATCATAAAGTTAATTTTTGACATGTTTAAACTCGATGATGTTTTACTCATGTATAGAAAAAAAAATTCCTCTCTACATATGATAACTGAGATTCTATATGTCATCCATCCCACACCGGTACTATAAAAATATTTATTCATTTATATAATAAGATCAACTACTCTTAATAATCGCCGAGCTTAGTAACGTGAGCTTGTAACCTAAGTAGGGGCATTAAAGTGGTTGAATGTTCGGCCTAATCGATTGACTGGACTTTGTATGCTAATTCTGGCCTGCCCGTTCCAAGCTGGGAGTTGGACCATGTGGTCTACACGAAGGAATAGGCTTCTTGGCCCATAGAGTGGAGGGCACCGCGTCAGGCTGGTCTCACATAGCAGCGTTAACCTCCCGTTCTCGGCAGTGGAAGGATTACGGGCCGGTGTGTACCTAGTTCGTTCAAGTCAAATTGGTTGGCCCAATTAGACATTCATCTTTTTTAATTATTTATTTTATTCAATATTCGTTTGATAAATTGATAATTTCTTTTTAAATAAAAATTGAGTGATGTCCAATTTAATTGCCTAGCTTGACAATAAATTTCCATCACTTTTTATTATATAATCCAAACTAGTATGTGATCTTGTCCAATACACATAAATTATGTATTGTGAGTGGATCAATACGAATTTATAAAATATAAAATATATTTTTAATTGAGAAAGATACTCACCAAATAGAATATATGTAAGGTTTAAAATATTAAATGTTTTGTATGATAATGTAAGAAAACACAACAAAATTTTAGTTGACTGTCCAAACGGATAATAAGAACATACTTTAGGTATATTAAGTGTATATTACTTAGTTTGAATAATGATTAGTTGATTTAGTATAAATTAAATTGTATTAAAGTATATAACTATAATAAAATGATGTAATTGTATATTTTAATGGTCAATACATGTTTAAAGTAATGTTTTGATGGAAAATAATAGGATTGTACTGTCACGCCCCAATCCGAGGGGCGACACACGCACCAGAGCGTGACTAGGGGGAAAGAAAAGAAGCGAGAAAGAAAGGAGGACATGGAACATAATCATGGAGGATGAATTGTCCTTGAAAAATGGACAGTAACTCGTTTATAACTAGGACTAATCTGAATGGGGGAATAGAAGCAAATAAACCCACCATCAGATATACACAACAATGATGTCATGATCAATGAACAATCGAATGCAAAGAGATGCAATGCAAGACGGGATTGGAGATTATAGCTCGTAACATGGGAGCGGTAATCCGGAGTCCCATGTGGCCAAATCATCCAATAGGAGCCTTCATTAAAGGGCGGAGGTTAGTGAGCCTAGCTCGCCAAAAGGAGTCACTCACCCAACTCGCCATGTGTGGTCAGTGCTACACGACTACATCACAGGGGGTGGTCGAGGAGTAGAGCGTCCAAGAGGGACCGACTACGTCTAAGCTCTCCTATGAACATGAATGCATGTCATAGACAATACTAATTCTCCTGAAGCAATAATAGATCATTTTATTGTCATGAAGCCAATAACATGAAGAATCAGTTACTGAAAAAGAACATGAACTTGGCAGCGGAATACATAACATGACAGTTTGCAACAATCCTTTCCTTAGCCTCACACGACACCACCAGCCGCTCAATCTGCAAAATTATTTGAAAACATTTTGCAGGACAGAGTACTAATGTACCCCGTGGGTTATGCCATTTAAAAACCTTTTGCGAAATCATTTTCTGAAAAGAATATTCATGCTTCAATAGTATCACATAGAAAGTTTTAAAATAAATAGTCATTCTATGCATACCAAAACCATTGAGATCTCATTTTCCTTGGCTCAATATTGGCATTAGATACCATTTTATGAACATATGGGGACAACCCATAGAGGTCCATCATTTATGTCATTCATCAGTAAGGAACTTTTCACCAAAACTGATTTCACTCGAAAACATATGGGGACGGCCCACATAAACCCATGTGTACACTTACCATGTGCCAGTGCGCTAACATAGCACATGATCCGATCGTCATGCTTGAGGGATCACTTATCCAATAAGGAGCAAAACATTTTAACATGGACATCTATTTTGATTTTTCATATATATCATAGCTTAATAACTCAAAAACTCATTTTGAAAACATATAACACCCACTTGTCAGCAAATACCAATACTGTGTGATAACCATAAAAATCTGTCAAACATCACATTCGCCATCGTAAGCACTTGAAAATTATACGGAACAACTTTTGGCCTCAAATCTCATAACGTAGCGCGAATAAAATAAAAAACGAGGAATCGAGGGTTTTCTAGGTCTTCTAAGGTCATTTTGACAATACTCGGGTTTTTAAATCAACTTGGCCCAGAAGGCAAAAATACCGTGCACATTATTCCTTATAGGAATATGTATAAATATTTTTAAAATATACAACTTAACCTCGAAACTTACTCGAGAAGATTCGTAGTCTTTTTCAGATCTATGAAAATTGGACCGGTGAAAATTAATGAAATCTCTTTCATAAAATCCCATATTTTTTTCTCTACATGCACCATAAATTTTATTGAAAAATGATAGACCGTGAATATTTTTCCTTTAGAAAAATATGAAAATAATGCAGTAATGACATGCCGATCCTAATCGGGGTTCAAATCTAAAATTCAATCCAGTAGTGTAACAGATCATATGATCATAAACTTAAAACCTTAAGGGACCTTAGTCGTTCGATTGACCAAATGTACAAAGAAAATGACGGCAAGCGATGGCGGCGGGAACTCGACGGCGGCTGTACCACCTTTGTCAAACTTCATGCCTACCTTCGACCTTATCCTAACGTACCTTGACTTCGATCGATCCTCAATTCTTGAACTCGCAGAACCTTAATACCCGATAATAACAGAAAGAAGGAGAAAATAAGAGGAGAAGAAGAAACAGCAGAACAAAGGCTTCAGCTCAAATGAGCGAAGAAACCTCTCCTCCCACATCCCTTATTTATACTAAAAGTTTGATTATTTTATTAGTGTAATTATTAATTATATTATTATTAATGCTATATCCTTAAAACATAGTAACTTTTTCATACGATCTCCTTTTTGAGTGAATCTAAAGTCAACATCTTCCTTTCTTAATACTCTACACAATTACTATAATATTGATATACTTTCAGTTGTGCATGAAAAAATTAATTTTTATAGGACATGTGTAAACTTTAAAAATTCGTAGCGGTTACGTACGAACTCCTTTTTGGGAAAACTTAGTGTCAATATTTTTCTTTTGAAAAACCTTACAAAATGAGTATAATATTGACATGCTTTTGACTTATGCATGAAAAGATAATTTTTAAAAGAAACGTTGAAAAACTTTAACTGGGTGCCAATTTCACGTGGTAGGTCCTAATACGGTATAGTCTCTCCTTAAAATCCTTAATTAGTCGTAGTAAGATATCTAAATTCTATTAGAAAAATTTGAGGTATTACATGTACCATGTTGTCCAAGTACATTATGCTCGGAGTTATTTTGTATCGGGTCGAGCTAGCCCAAAAATCAATCATGCCTCATATTCACAGTCCATACTCGTCCATTTTCAGACTAATCAAGTTTTTTGACGACTCTATATTTAAATATTAAAGAATAAGTTGAATGTGTTGTTAGGAAAATAAGAGTCATATATTATTTATTAATTAAATATGTGTATTAATGGATGATTGATAAATGAATGAGTTAAATGTGATGAAAATTAATGGATGATTGATAAATAAATAAATATGGTGAAATTTGAATAATGTTCATATTATTTATAATTAAATATTTATTTTGAATGATAAAAAAATAATGGTATGTCCAATAATGACAATTTAATTAAACGATAATTTATATTGATAACAGTATTTAAGAGGGTGTGCTATATATTTAACAAAAGTAAAAAAAAATGAACATGTATATATTTTTGGTCGATAAATCGAAATGAATAAGAGTGTTGCAGTATGAAAAATTATTATTATTTTGAATGAGCATGCATATTAAATAATTTTTTTTAAACTAAATTATTTATTTTGTGAATTTTGAGTCTTGATTTATTTTTTATAATTGAGTTTTGTTTAGAGAGAGGTTGTTTCACATATGAAAAATAAAAATAATTATGTACCTGTAAAAATGACAAATGAGTAGTATTATGGGCAAATTATTTTTTTTTGTAATATACATACATGACCATTTTGATATCAATAGCATATATAAAAGTTAATATATGTACAATAAATATATATTGTTGTAAATAATATTATTATGGGGACATTACGATTAAGATATTTTTTTTATTTATTTGACCGTGTATATATATCTTATATTGTATATTGTGAATAAACGACAATTCTCCCAATACAATTCTAGGGTTTATTGGCCTTACAATTTTCTTTCTCCTACTGAAGTCTTTCCTCCTTTTCTTCTTCTATTCTTCTCTTTACTTTTTGCACAAATAAATAGGGAAATTTAATAACCATAGTACAATATACGTTATCCGCAGCAAGCACTAGCCATTTGAATATGGTGGTTTACAGAAAAGAATCATGTCTTTTATGCAAGGATACTACTGTTATTCTTACTCTTTAAACTATGGTGAGCTTTACAAGTTGATGATGCAGGGTGATGGGTTGTTAATTTTCATATGTAATTTTTGTTTTTTGCAATTTGCAATTTTATTTTATAATTGCTTTTAATTGGTATCCAACACTAGACTTTCCAATGTCTTTCTCACTAGTTTAGTGCCCATTTCTCCGGCCAAATTGTATGGTCTTCGACGAGTTTTGGCCAGTTTTCATACCACCATTGTTCTCCTCTCTATTAGGCGAACAAATTGATATAAATTTCGTCAGATTTTCACTCTTTGGAGAACTGGGGTTTCAAAGCACCACCCTTGGTGGCAGCGTCGCGCGTCGCTGCCTAGCCGGGGCACTTCAAACAGGATTACCACCACCCCTATGAAAGTTACCTGTTCCCACCGTTGGTTATTTAGTTTTTTACTTTTGCGGTTTTCTTTTGAGTTCTTCCCTTCCCTCTTTCGTTCAAATTTTACTCAATGGGAGACCTCGGTCCCAATGAAGTTTTCTACTCCGAATATATGGATGACATGAATTACAGTCGGGGACTTTTACATGAAGTTTTCTTTTGTGTGTTTCTGGGAGGCATTAGGCGAGTCGAGAAATACTCCGGCGACACTGCTACAATAATACAAGTAACGTGTTGCCGAATTTGCATTGAATGTCTCGAGGCTGGAGCATTAGCCAAACCTCAAGTCTCTTCATTAGCAAGGATTAACACAACAGTGCAAAGGACTAGTGGAACTGTCACATCAAATGGTAGAGTTGTAGCACTATCACTTTAGAATTTTGAGAGGATTAAGCATCTTAAATAACCTATCTATAATCATTGATTGTTGGCATAATTATATAGTGTCACTAAATAGAAAATTAGAGGTGTTCCTCTATTTATGGCTACTTAGAATGGAGATATTTGGTCTTTGGGTAGCTTGAATAGATTAGAGATAGATATTAGTAAAGAGAGTAGTTGTGTTGTCATTAAAGAGAATGCGGATACCATATTGGAAGCATGCTGCAAATCACTTATTGAATTTGTAGAAAAAACTGCAGAGAAAATTGTTCTCTTTATTTTACTTATGGTCTCGCTTTACAAGATATGATTCAATTGATACATATACAATAAACATAATAAATAAGAAAATCCTAATATATCCGATAAGTAATATCCACATAATAATATTATTTATAAGAAAATTTGGTATATCAAACTAAATGACATGTACATCACAAACAATATCAAAATTTACAACGCCATATATAGAAGTTAGTCACTGAAATCGAAAACAAATAATTGAATTGAGATCGTCTGTTCGGGTGGAACCGAAAATTTTCGATTCGGTTCGATTTCAGCTTTTCAAAACTGTAGATTTTTTGTTTTCGAAAGGAACCACTGATTTTAATTTTATGTATATATATATATATATATATAACAATATCTCTATAATACTAAAATGTTAGTACTATAGAATAAATATTAATTTAGTTGAATTATAATATTAATAATAATATAGTTGAATTAATTTCAATTTTATGTTCCACAAAATGCTAACATGTCTTACTTGTCAGATATTCATATTATAACATAATTAAGTTTTATTATAAATTAAAATAATGTCATGTTTTCATTCTCAATTTCCTCACCTTTTAAGTTATTGTGTATGTCCATTGTAGCATTAACAATTTTTTCATTATTTGCAAATGATACAATTAATGGTAAAATTAGATAATTTAATTTTAAAGAAGTTCAAATATGTCATATTTATATTTTAGTTACTTATTAAATATTGTATATGAATTATCTTGTATATATAGGTGTTTACAATTGAATTAGGGATAGAAAAAATCTAAGAAAGAAAAGTTGAAGAAATATAAGGTTGGATTCCAACTATTACCATTTTCTTTAACACTTCGACCTATCTATATGTGTCATAAAAATCACTTAGGATTTATTAGTAATTTAGAATAATTTTTTGCATTTATTTAAATAAAAGTACATATGTTCAATATATATATCTTGAAGAATATGTATTTTAAATTATTTTTTTCCTTAAAAGGAATGGAAGGAACATTGAAGATTAACCAATAGATTTTGTCGTTTTGTTATGTTACACGTGTGAAGATAATATTAGATAAAGAAACAATTGACTATTATATATCCCCAATCCCACGGCAGCACACAGCAATGTAGAGTGATAGAAGCTAGTGGGGTATGACGGTAAGTGGTAAGCTTCCAAAAACTGGTTCCGTCTGCTCCAAACCTCTTTCTTTCCTTCCTTCCTAACCTCGCCCACTATATATATACGGACACACATACACACACTCCCCAGTATCTCAAGCACAATCAATCATATTCCATTCAAATCTTAATCCTAATTTCCTTTCAAATTAATCGATCCATTGAGATGAGTTCTGCAAGCAGATCTTTGTTAGTAGCAGCTAGCGTCGGTTTCGTTGAGGCCATGAAAGATCAAGGCTTCTGCCGTTGGAATTACGCTTTCCGACTTCTTCACCAACAAGCAAAGTCTAATCTCAGATCATCTAATTATAACTCTCCAGCCATGAAACTATCTCCTACGCTCAGCACTACAGTAAGGCAACAGCAACATCACAAATCCAAGCAATCGGAGGAGGCTCTTAGAACAGTTATGTATTTGAGCTGTTGGGGCCCCAATTAGTTGAATCTTATTAAATTATGGCCCTCCTCTCCTCTCCTCTTCTCTTCCTGTATCAGTATATATACTCTGCTATTTTTTGATATATATTATTGAATCTATATCATTCTACCTTCTCCTGTTTTCATTTTAAATTTGATTGCCAGAAATCTGGAAGTAATTGTGTATCATAATCATAGCATTTCCAGAAAGAAAAATTGAATTGTTGATTGCTAAATATAAATGGTTTTTAAGAATAAAATTTAAATGCAGGATAGGAAGATTAATTCCTAAACAGCCCACTCAATTGTAGAATACAAATAGATGTGATCATGTGATGAGCTGATATATCAAGGTGAAATATGTATGAGCCTTGGAAGTACATCACCCTCATGATCTTAATTGCTTGCTCCTGGCGCGAAGTTTCTAGCACAAGATAATAGGCATTCTGGTTGTAGGAATACCACTTTTTAGGTCGACCACTGCATAGCAGCGATATCGCGAAGCCTAGAAGTATTAAAGACAAGCATCCCATATAGAAAAGCAAAAGGCTTACTTATAGCCAGCCCTATAGAAATCTAATGGAGTTGGAAGTTCGATTGCAGAGTTGGGAGTTCGATTGCATGCAGTGTTATGCATGCAAAGTAAAGGATGGAAGCTAGGGTTTTATCTCTACCGTCGGATGTTCTTTTAATAATGAATGGCTAGAATTGTTTCTAGCATTAGAAGTAAAATAATAAAAACGTGTTAGCTAGCGTTTTTAGTTTGTTAGGACAGTTAGTTGGTTTGTTATATGCATGTCTAGATGTATATATAGATAGAGACGATGGACCACTGTAACTTGATGATTTGATCAATGAAATTCAGTTTCTTAGCTTAGATATTTCTCTGATAATCACACACATACACACACTCTCCACTCTCGTTTTGTACAAAACCTTAGAAAAGCACCCACTGCAGGAGGAACTAATGGCCAACCTAATGTCTATTTTGATGTTACATTTGATAGTTGGTGTGATAAAGATTAATGAATTATGATGATGGTCAATTTAATCTAAATTGATAGGAAACATGAGTGAAGAATTCAGTCTATATCAATATTTTAAAAAAGTTTTCTATTTGAGACGTTTAACGAGATGTATGTTCGAAGTTTTCTTCTTTGAGAGATGAGTTTTGAGGTGATGCAAGGCGTAACTTCAAAGAGTAAATCATAAATACATATATAAATTATATGTAAATATATGAAAACATAACAATTGCATATAAAACACATTAAAAATATAATTTAAACTACTTAAAAGTCTTAAATTTAAGTCTAAATTGACAAATTAAAAGTAATAAGCCAAAAATAATCAAATCTCCAAGAAGTTGGACACATACGACATGGAGAATGACATGAGAGACTGAAAGAATGAAGCCTGGATTGAGAGAATTAGATGAGAGACTAGAAGAGAAAAGTGCAGATTGGGAAAGTGTGCGAGGGATGGAAGAGAGTATGTGTCTGTACCTGTATGTGCAATTAGGGTTTTATCTCATTTATTTATCTATAAATTGTTTAATTAAATATTTAATTCAAAGTCCCAAATAAATTTAAATATTCTTTTATTTAAAAACCCAAACTATTGTAAACCCCAAAACACCTAAATTATTTTCATAAAATTCATATTACTATGAACACACTAAGACGTGCGCCTTGACAATGCCTCGACGCCTCAGTGTGCATCAGGGACCTCACTCCATCCGAGGCATACGCCTCACTTGGACAGCCCGAGACAGCGCCTTAAGCGTTTTCTGAACGCCTCATGCTAGGGTGCGTTTCACAAGAGTTTTTTTAAACTCTAGTCTATATTGATGTATAAATAGACTAATTATTTTGATGCTTACATGTACACACCTTTTAGCTGTAGAGTTAGTTACGAGTGATAGCTATTGATATATGCAACCTGATGTCTCTCCAGATGCTAAATTGATGTCCATCTTGATGGTTTATGTGATAAAGATTAATGAAGTCTGATGGTGGTAAGTTTAGACTATTGCTAAACTGATGGCAAACTTGAGTGAAGAGATCAGTCTTTATTAATGTATAAGATCACTAGTTATTTTGTTTCTTGCATGTACACGCTTTTTAATTGTAGAGTTAGTTACGAGTGATGTATTTGTAAAATCTCTTTAATCTAGTTCTCATCTGGCATAACAACCTTTTGCTCAATCATCTCTGGTTCTTTTCTTCGCTGATCAACCACCTTTGTACGAGTATCTTCTTTCCCATTTTTCTCAACTATTAAAACTAAGCTCTAATACCATGTAAAAACAAAAAATTGTAGAGAGACGAAGACAATCAAGAAAACGTGTAGAAAAGTATTTATATTAATCATGAAAATGAAAATGAGAGTAACAATAATTTCATGAATTGTAGTAAGTCGATTAGACTAGCATTGAGTGTGAAAAGTGAACTTGAGTTCTTAGATGCGAGTTTTCTAACCATATGTGAATTCATCACATTATAAGGCTTGGATAAAAGCTAATTATATGGTTTCATGCTAGACTTTTTATTCGATTTTTAAATACATTATCATGTCTTTGTTCATATTCGGAGTGCTCGAAAGCTATAGGAAGCATTGAATCAAAGATTTGATCGTAGTAACAGACCTGAGATATATAGATTGGTATTTACTCTTAAGAGAATAAATATGTGTTAGCATATTTAAATAGCCCCAATTCTTTGTGAGATGAACTAGATATGTTGGAACTAGATATTTCAATAACCTCAATGTTTTATGGGATGAACTAGATATGTTGATACATTTTTTAGAATTAAATGACTTGTATGAGGGTGCAATGAATAATTCATTGTTCTATGATTCTTCACCAATAGTTAAGTGCTTACTCTATGATTCTTAAAATTGAAGATCAAAAAATCATCATTGACAGCTCCCTTGATTTGAGTGGTCAAGTAGCAATTAATGTTGGTAGATCAGTGACAAATAAATGAATTATAATAGTGGGAATCAAGACAGAGGTTTTAAGGGAAGAAGGAGTAAAGAGGAGAAAACAAAATTAAAATGTTCGCACTGTGGAGGATTAGGACATGAAGAGCAATAATGCTTCAAATTACATGGCTATCCTGATTGGTAGAAGGAGTTCAAAGGAAATAAAGGAAATACGAGTGTTAACTTTCAGACAGCACACTAGGAACATATACGAATGAGAAAACATACGAGTAGGGGAGTTTAGACAAAGACATAAGTAAAATTATTCAAGTTGAAATCGTCAAGTGTATATGAAATTTATTCAACAAGGCTGAAAATGTTGAGAATAGACACACGCACACAATCACGAATAGTAAAGAACACGTGAATTTTTTACCCAGTTCATCTTGCGACTACGTCTGGGGGCGATATCAAGCCAGGATTTTTCACTATATGATATTAAGATACTAGGCTACAAGGAGGAGACACTATTTATAAGTAGCAATATAACCCTAACCCTAAAGGCCATTAAGATTAAAACTGGGCTAACAAAGTGAGCCTAAAATATCTCCTATTCAGGCTCCACACCACAACAATCTCCCACTTGGAGACTGAACTCCTCAAGTAACCTTATCTTCTTGCTTCATCTCCCGTATCCGTCTGGCATCGCCTAGTCTCATCTTCAAGTTTCAAGGCTAATTGAAGCTATGCATAGCTTCAATTTCTCTAAGGTCACCACCTTAGTAAACATGTCTGCTGAATTTTCACTTCCAAGAATCTTCATGAGTTGCAAAGTCTTATTCTCCACAAGATGACGAATGTAGTGATACTTCAGCTCGATGTGCTTTGTCCTTGAGTGAAACGCCAGATTTTTATCCAGAAAACACTTTGACTATCACTGTAAAGAATATTATTCTTATGCTCCTTCCCAAGCTCACCCAATAAATTCTGCAACCACACCATCTCCTTACTCGCCTCTGTCACTGCCACATACTCTGCCTCCGTAGTAGACAATGTAACAAACTTCTGCTACTTCGAAATCCAAGAAATAGCAGTACCACCATAAGTAAAGACATACCCGGTTGTATTTTTCTCCCATCAAGATCATTTGATGCCAAGTCTGCATCAATATATCCCATCAGCTCTATACTCTTGTCATAAAAACACAAAGCCTTGTATGTGGTACCTCTTAGGTATCACGGGATCCACTTGACTGTCTCCCAATGATTCTTTCCCGGATCACCCATGAACCGGCTCACTACTCCCACTACATGAGAAATATATGGTCTCGTACACACCATGGCATACATAATGCTACCAATTGCTGAAGCATATGGAACTTTAATAATTTGGGCACGTTCCTCCTTGGTTTTTGGCGACTCTTTCTTTGAAAGTTTGAAGTGACTGCCCAACGGGACACTCACAAGTTTCGATTATGACATGTTGAATCTTTTCAGGACCTTCTGAATGTAACTTGCCTGTGAAAGATGCACATTTCATGTCACCCTTGTCGCGCTCGATTCTCATGCCTAATATTTATTTTGCTTCTCCTAGATCCTTCATGGAGAACTGCATAGGCAATTGGGATCCAATGTGATAATATAATTGAAAATGTTTCAAAACGAGAAATATTAATTAACAATTGAAGAAGAAAGGAAAAGTCAGTTACAAGCAACAAACAAGAATGAAGAAAAAAATGTATTTGAAATGAAAATATGATATGAATTTTATTCATTTTTAGGGTGTCTAGGAATTTGGACACTCGAGATACGACACGAGTCCAATGTATGGGGACAATGAACCGTATACATTCATGTAAAAGAGGTGGAAAGTTGAAAGTATCGTATTGCGATCAACATGATAAGGTCATGAATTTCGGTAATGAGGCTTATCAACAAGATGAAACAGATTAGTTGTGAAATAAGTATCAATATGATATCAATCTCACCAAGCTAATCGACATTTATGAATAAGACTCACGATGAGGCTCACCTCGTCGTCAGCTCATCACCGTCCTCCTAAAATCTGTAAAAACATTTGAAAAAAATTATTTTGGCTTGAGTACTAGTGTACTCAGTGTGAGTCGTTGCCGACTTTTCAGTGGAAAACAACATAAATCTTCATTTAAAGAATATTATATGCCCAACCATATGATGCATGGCGTTTTAAAAAGAAAGCCCACCATACACATATGAAAACATACACTCTACAATCATATCGAGGTCGTCATCATTCTTTGCTCATTCACAGTGTTTCTCATTGCGACTAGATGGGGAAAACCGAAGCCTTCCGCGAATAATCCCCTTTCGCCAAGACCGGGGAACCTGGCCAAGTTCACCCGATCCGGACTTTCCGTGTACACTACCTTTGCCGGATCTGGCTCAAGGCACAATTGCTAACTTACATCATTGGCAGCGCCAATCAACGGGTACGGTAATACCAATCTGTCACATATAGGATAAACATGAACATAATAAAAACATTTGGCATGTAAATTCACATTTTCATAAAAATAGTTCGAGCTTATTAGCTCAAAATACCGTAGTGTAAATAGACCAACACATGTCACCGATGGATGGAGCTCACATTCTGTTGTAGAGGATAAATGATATTCCTCGGTAAGACCCTAACAGACGAATCTCACGGCTTAGTACAAATCAATAGTCGCTAACCCCTTCTCCAACCTTAAGCACTTCTAGTGCTTCGTAAACTTAATGTTTAATTATTCTAACATCTACCTATTGAATATTCGGTGATCATCATTTACTAGACTTGTCTGCCAACTTAAGACATTAATCATACAATTTATCCCTATATCTTATTCCTACTCCCGGGTTTTTGACAAAAACTAAGTGCTAATAATATTTCTCATGTGTTTATATATATATGTGTGTGTGTGTGTGTATAGGTCATGCAATTAATCATATAACTATATTTTCAGAAATTTTGAAAAGAATGCTCGTGATATGCATGATGCTCGTGGTCATATAAATCATGTAAACACATAATCAAGTATAAGATCATTCATAAAATAAATAAACGTAAGTACATCTGAACTTATAACTCCATTTAAAATGATTTAAGGTATAACACTTAACAATTTCCATAAATACTTCTCATAAAATGAAATTATAACTGTTGGGGTCCGGGTTAGAGCATGTGTGGTGTATTAGGGGGAGGGGGAATACACCACACTAATATTTTTTGAGGATTATGCTTAGAGCAACAGGTCAAGACAGCTTCTGTGCTGGACAGAGGGCTGTATAAAGTGACAGAACACCCCTCTAAATTAGATAGAGTGAATCTATCCAAGTATGATTCTCGACACAGAGCGTGAACAATCAATGTAAGGAGCAGAACGACTGGTAGTTCTTTAGAGCTCACCAGAACGTCTATCTTGACACATATTGTGTGCGGAAGCTACGATTATATCATTCTGTTATTATAGTCGAATGTTCTTTAAGAGATTTATTCAAGTGCACAGCTCGCAGATTGTGATCTGCTCGCTGGTGAAGTGTGAATACAAAATCGAATAATGCAATGCAGAAATTAAAGAACACAGATTGATACACTCATTATGTTACTTTTATAAACTTTGAGTTGTCTCCTCTTGTTCTGTTGATCAATCTGTTAGACACAGATTGATCCGCCTCTTGATCTGTTGAACTCCGGAGTTCTGTTATGTCACGTTCTGCACATCTGTCCTGATTATGTCCTCTGATCTTCAGTGAAGTGGTCTTGTCTTCTAGATAGTGAGTTGTCCTGTATCACCACATTCTTTGTTGATCATATGTTCTCTTCATTCATGTTTCTTTGATGTGAATTCTCCTAAAGCTAAGTCTATACTAAACACAAATTAAGTCCTATAGACAGATTGTTACTTACTGTCTTTACATTTTTGACTTAAGTCCTAATGTCAAGAGGGTAAAGTCGCGAGCTGTCTGATGGAGAGATCCACATCGCAAGAGTTCCTTCTCCTTCTGAAGGATACCATGCTCTTGTGGTTCTCTCCATGTTTTATCCGTCGGAGTATGTCCTATGTGTCATGCGACGTGTCATCTAACGTGGCATGGACATATCAACTTTGATCCATTTAGGTAGATCTGTAGCTTTCTCCAATCTGTGTTAAGCAACTCGTGTGTTGTTCTGTTGGTAGATAGAACGTTTTTGGATATGTCTGATAGACAATATCTGGACAGAAAGTTTCATACGTTCTATGTCATATGCAGAATCACTCATTCATACTGTCTTGAAAGTCCTCCAAAACTATTCTAAGACAGATACTCTATTGATATAGAACATGATTCATGTTCTATTTCTTTACAATTCAGCATCTTAACTATTCTAAGTCTAGTACAGATTAGGATAGGACCAGAACATGACTCACGTTCTGTTCATTTACATTGTAATATGTATACTAACTAAGAATGAAAACATATGTCTAACTTGTCACACCCGCTTTTCGCTAAGTCTAGTAAAGTCGGGAAACGTGACTGATGAAAGGAATAAACGTCATGTATGGAATTGAATACGGCAATGAATATTCCTCTCATAACAATAGTCAAGGATTCATCCATTGGATTCAGAAATAGATATGTTCAGAGTCATAAGCTCATTAAATAACATAACTAAATTTAAGAGTTTGAAACTCAGTCAATTACATAACGGACTAGCAGAGGAAATGTAGGATCGACATGATGAAAATTCTACATGTATGAAGACACATAGAACCCCCAAGAGTCAGCTACTAGGAGACCGACAAAAAGCCCAGTGTTGCACCCAATTCTGCTTCGTTCTTAACCTGCACGTTTAGAAATACATGCAGGGCTGAGTACAAATTGTACTCAGTAGACACGTGCCAAAATCGCACACATACATATATAACTGTCATGCCATTGTAAGTGAAACATAGAGATTTTATCTCTAAAGAACCTACGTTCACTAAAATCTTTTCTTGAAAATCCTGAGTTCGACTGATCTGTCTAAATTCTTTGTAATCAACCATATCTGAAGCTTCTTTGTGCCGGGGAAGTGGCCACATCCCACAGATACTCGACCGGTCAACATTTGGATGACTCACGGTCCTGTGTACACTAGTCCGAGTAGTATATCTAATCTACTGGGACCCGAATTGGATTATAAATAAACAGATAAGCATCATAAACAAATCAAAATATTTATGGCAAGACAGTACTTTGAAAATATCTCATTTCATTCTAAAAGCATGCATATATATTTTTATATGCCGCCACCACCCTGCTCCTTCGCCGTCCCTCTGCTCTCTTTCCTTTTCTTCTCTTCTCTGCGTGACTTCCTCCCATTGCCTCTTTTCCTCACCACCCAGTCACCGTTACTTCTTCCTTCCCGACGTCGGGAGCGGCGACCAACAGTGAACTCTACCTTCGTGCGCTAGGGCCCCGCGCCGCCGTCTCTGCCACGGCATCACCATCTCCTTCCTCGACAGTTTCTCTGCTTCAAGTAATTTCTTTCTCACCCATTTTATTAAATCTATTCATTTGTGATTTAATTGCTAGTTATTAAGAGGAGTTCAAGTTTGCAGCTTGATTCCACCCCTTTACTGATTGATTTTTGTTCCTTCTTATTATGGAGAACAATCGGTGGCGAAGCTTGGAATTAGGGACGGCTCTGTTCGGGCTGGACAGTCCCGGTTTTGAGATGGTGGGACTACGCCCATCGGGGAAGTCATAGGGCTCGATTATAGGGCGTGGCTTCTGATTTGGGTGCTCGGTTGGATTCTTTCCCATCGAGGCACTCCCGGTAGAAGATAGGTATTCTGCTTTCCCCTTTCTACAGTTAGGGATTTAAAATCTTAAGTTCTATAATCTGTTTCTTTTCTTGGTTTAAATCTTGATGTTGAGGAAGTTGATTCGGGCTGAATTTGGGGCTGGGGAATGGCCTATGCAGCGTGGTTGCATCTGTTCGATTTTGGGAGCTTGGTTCCTGGTTGGGGTGCTCGACTGGTTCCCTTCTAACGAAACACCCCGAGGAAGCTAAGTGTTTTGTTCTGTTTTTATGCTTCCTTATGTTTTGTGTTACCCTTTTTTTTTGTAAAATAAGTGGTGTCTTGATTAAATCAGTTGTTGTTAGAATACTATGCCTAAGATTTGATGTTCCTTGTGTGGTATGCGACCCTACGTTTAATAATCTGTCCAGTCGTGCTTCATCCTCTATGTTGGGAACCCCACAATATTTTTTGTTTTGATGATGTTCTCTCGAAACACACTTAGATTTTATTCTGTTTGCTAGGTCTTGATTTTTTCTACCTGTACCAGATCACTAAAATATAAAGTGAATCTGATAGAGAACATGACTTTAGATCAGATTAGAGAATGACTTAAAGTATAAGGGATTATATCCTATAGAAGTCATTGTGTCTTTGTCTTGTTCGAGGACCAGATCAACAGCAGACTACAAGCAGTAGATGATTTGTTCGAGGACCACTCTATCTGGTTGCCATGAAATTATTGACTAAGTATTCAACCATGCTTTGGAGCATTCTCGGAACAGATTGATATATGACCAGATGAACATCAATCTGCTTTGACCAGATCGTTAGCTAACCTGGACCACATCACTCTTAGTCATCTAACATTCTATTATATGTCTGGATGTACTTCAATGAATCCAAGTCAACTTGCCACATCAGCAGATCTCTCGAAGGTGGACAACTTATCTATTGGAGATCAATTTTGGAAGGAGAATCAATTAACGCGCGTAGAAGGAAAGAAACATCTATCAACGATCTGCTTTCCATATATTTGAAGATTTGGTTAAACTTTCCAAAGGCAAGATGAGATATTCTGGGATTCAAAATTCCTGATTGACAATCAACATTTACTTCAAGCCAATTAAGACCAACGATTAGAATTTCAAAATTCTACACCTATAAAAGCTTGGAACCAAGACTGGAAGAATACAGATACTATTATCAACGATCAAGCGAGCTGTTACTCTGCTCAGAAATCAACTCACTTGTCAAAGCTTTATTTGAGAAGATTTCTACACACCAGATCGTGTTCTAAGCCGTTCGCAATCGAAATCACACCACTTGATTCAAGTCTGTCTTATCGAGAACGAGAAGGAAGATAGTTTCGCTAGCTACTAGTTTTCTAGTGGATTAACGTGAAGATATCTTATTGTAGTTGTGTACTGTAAGTTGTAATGGGACACGACCCTCAATCATGCATAAGTTTCAACCAGACTGTGTTTGACACTTGTGGCTCATTCTCAGCGAGTATATAGAAGAAGAATATCCTAGTAATGGATATCTCATCCACTTTGGATTGGACCGTGGACATAGGGGGTTTCCCGAACCACGTAAAACAACTGTATTATTTACATTTTGCATTTACTTTCCTCTTGATCTCTGTAAGTGTTTTTCACAAGAGAGTATCAATCTGGACAGATTGTGATTGATCTG